>WNWK01027189.1:0-26549 GCA_009830355.1 Cherax destructor
AAAGGAATTTGTTTTCCTTCCGCAAACTGTAAGTTTATTCAGATACACGGGGCCAGGAGCTGAGTCTCGATCCCTGCAACCACAATTAGGTAAGTACAGTTACATTGATTATCATACATAGCAGCATATGTGTAGAGAACCTAGGATAACCCAAAAAAAGTCAGACAATGGAAATAAGTCACTCTGACATTTTTGGGTTATCCTAGGTTCTCTACACATATGCTGCTATGTATGATAATCTTCGTAACTGTCTCTATGTATACCTGAAAAAACTTACTTACAGTTTGCGGGAAGGAAAAACAAATAACCATTCCCACAAGCAGCCGCCTTGTTGTGGTTCAACGGACACCACTGGCCTTCCCCAGCCACCCTGGACCCCACAATCCAAGCATTCATACGTATTTCATACGCATCAAAAAAAAGTCCTCTGCTACAAGCCAGCTGTGTTTGTGAAGAATGAGAGAGAGTGAATTGTGTTTTGATCTTTAAATTACTATATCTTGTATCTGCCAAGCAATCAAAGTGTTGCTCAAAGTGGCAAGAAAAGGTATAAGCATTTAAGTCTTAGAATTAACGAAGAAAACAAAGATATTAGACAAAACATAACCCGTGGCCATAATGAAGTGTTACTTTGTACACATAAAAAGATGTAAACATAAGTTTGTGTGATTGACTGACTTGACTGACTGACTTACTGACTTACTTACTGACTGACTGACTTACTTACTGACTTGACTGACATACTTACTGACTGACTTGACTGACTTACTGACTGACTTGACTAACTGACTAACTTGACTGACTTACTGACTGACTGACTTGACTGACTGAATGACTTGATTGACTTACTGACTGAATGACTTGACTGACTTACTGACTGAATGACTTGACTGACTTACTGACTGAATGACTTGACTGACTTACTGATTGAATGACTTGACTGACTTACTGAATGAATGACTTACTGACTGAATGACTTGACTGACTTACTGACTGAATGACTTGACTGACTTACTGACTGAATGACTTGACTGACTGAATGACTGAATGACTTGACTGACTTACTGACTAAATGACTTGACTGACTTACTGACTGAATGACTTGACTGACTTACTGAATGACTTGACTTACTGAATGAATGACTTGACTGACTTACTGAATGAATGACTTGACTGACTTACTGACTTGACTGACTTACTGACTGAATGACTTGACTGACTTACTGACTTGACTGACTTACTGACTGACTTACTTGACTGACTTACTGACTGAATGACTTGACTGACTTACTGACTGAATGACTTGACTGACTTACTGACTGAATGACTTGACTAACTGAATGACTTGACTGACTTACTGACTGAATGACTTGACTGACTTACTGACTGAATGACTTGACTGACTTACTGACTGAATGACTTGACTGACTTACTGAATGACTTGACTGACTTAATGACTTGACTGACTTACTGAATGACTTAAAGTTAGACACTCAGTTGATAGAAAACTCAATTGATAGAACAAATGGAGTTCTAAAGAAATAGCTATGAGTTTGATCGACTGGAACAATGGAATTGGCCGAAAATAGGGCTCAAAGTCGGCGAAATTGCCGATGCGTATATATCGCCGAGTTCACTAACTTCACGAGAGTGTAACTCCAAAAGTTTTCAATCAAATTTTATACTTTTGGTGTCATTACCATCGGGAAAAGATTCACGTATCATTTCATAAGAAAAAATATTTTTTTTTTTAAATTTTGCGACAACAGGAGAGCACTCAGGATTAGGGGTTGCGACAGTCAAAGGGTTAAGGCACTAGCCTGGAACCTAACTTGCCGTATAAGTGGGGCCCTACTGTACATATAAAATACGCAACAACTTTAAAATCCTTGAAATTTGGGAAAGTTTCCAGACATAATAGAGTGATATGCTCATGGAGAATGTAAACAAACAGGGTGGAGCACGGTCACAGTATTAGAAAGACAGCGGGAGCCATATAGCAAGTTTTGGTCATACAGTGGTACCTCGGTTAACGATGGTCCCCAAACTCGCCCTTTTATGTAAGTTTATTTTTTTAAATGCTTTTGTAAGTGTATTTTTGGGGGTCTAAAAGGACTAGTCTATTTTACATTATTCCTTATGGGGATAAATTCGTTTGGTAATGGCACTTGAACAGCATTCTGGAACGAAAAAATATCGTTAACCGAGGTACCACTGTAATTTGAAATGTCTATAAAGTGAAACACCATAAAGCGGGGCCCTGCTGTACTCTGATAATTATACTTGTGTGTACCTGTACTTAAAACTTAAATGCTGTGCTGGCGTGTAGGTACACAAAGGGGCAGTATGACCTGTCAATTTTTTTTTTCTGTTCGTCAAATTTCTTTCATTTTTTTTTTTTACACATAGAAGTGTTCACTCAGTATGTTTTAAAAAAAATATTCAATAAGATAGTCCAAACAATAACTTAAAAAAAAAATATTTACTGAAAATTTCATGTCAGGATGTTTGGCAGGATCCCGAGCCTATATGTCACTACATAAGGTTGTTTTGGGACTTGGTACCGAAAGAACAATGCTAATACGATTTTTTGAAAACGCACTTTCCTGTAAACATCTTATCTTTATTCCATAAAAAAATAAAGCATGTAACTGTTTGAATGTTGAAAAAAAATCTGCCCTTTACTCCCAAATAAATCCCAAAATATTTGGAATATTTCCAAAAGTGCGTTCTTAAAAAAAAGAACAATCATATTTTTACCATTCCTGTGAATATTATTTCATTTAATCAAACAGTAAAAACTCACCTAAGTAAAATAAGTCAATAACTTACTTCCGAGATATTCGCCTGGAAAGCGCCTGGAACGGCGCCGGCCACCCACCTCGGGAAATTTTCTTTTTTTTTCGAGAAAATCACTTGTTTCAATGTTTTCCTTGTAAAACTAATGTTTTAGTGTAGTTAGCCTCTAAAACACCGTTTTCTCTTACTCACAGGCCAAAGAACACGTTATGAGGAGGGGAATTATTTTTATACCCATATTGCTGATAGAGACCGCGCTATATTAGGGCTCATTTTTATTCATGCTGGAGCATATAACATGTTTATATGTTATTCATAGTGTTTATTATTTCATATTAGATCAATTGTGATAGATAAATAAGCCGTAGAATTGATATTAGCATAATAATGAAATAATATATGGTGCCTCTCAGAGCGGGAATTCTGCTGACGTCAGCAAATATTCCCAGATCGTTCCTGATTGGCTGGTAGACTACGTATAAGCTCCGCCCACTCTCATATGATGTCAAATCGTAAATTACACCATTAGAATGAATAATACACGAAACAGTAAAGAAAAAAATGGAAAAAATTTCTAAAAATATACGGGCTGAGAGCAGGCGAGCTGCGCACTTTGCCGTCACCATACATGATATAAATGACTATAATTCCTTGTAGAAATGTCGTATTACATTGATTCTTGTACCATTGTGTAGCCAGAGAGTTAAGCTATTTTTCTATAAGATTAACTCAATTTTCATAATTTTTCGATTTTTTTTCGCTCGCGCTCGGAGACAGGTCTTGGTGCCCCTTAACCCTTAAACTGTCCAAACGTAAATCTACGTTCACCTGCATAGCGCTCTGAATATTTTGATTTTTTTTTTTTTTAATGAAGAGCGCATTTTTTTACATGTTATAGGATAATTTTTTTTTTATTGTCAGTACTTGCCGAGATAAAAGCCCGCGAAGTTGGCGCTGGATGCTCACCTGATGGCAACGTCAACTCCTGCTGCTTGCAGAAGTGTTGCCAATGTACATTTTTTCTCGTTTTTATTTTAATTTATATATTTTTTATGTTCTGATAATTAAAATTTATAATAGTTCTTGTGATTTCAAAGCCAATTTTTGTTCTGACACTAATATTAGGTACAGTGGGCCCCCGGATTTCGTGATTAATCCATTCCAGAGGGCTTAACTTAAACCGAAAATAACTTAATCTGAATCTATTTTCCCCATAAGAAATAATAGAAATTCAATTAATCCGTTTCAGACACCCAAAAGTATTAAAATAAATAATTTTTACACATTAACTTACACAGTACATGTAGTATATATAAATTACAACTAATACATACAACAGTGTAGTAACTTAACACTTACCTTTATTGAAGAGTTGTTGTGTGGAAGATGGAAGGAGGGGGAGGAAGTAGTAGTATGCTAGTGTTCGGAAGGGAAATCCCTTTCAGGGTTTCGGTCGTACTAGTACGGCTTACACGCTGGTTTTATCCACGTACTAGTACGCATAAACTCTAGCGCCTTCAAATTAAGTGCGAAATGGCTGGTAGGCCTAGTGGTGAGAGAATGGGTCTGCGTGGTCAGTGTGCGCAGTAGGAAAAAAATCGAGGAGCTAGTGGTGCATTGTGGGAACGCAATGTTAGTACACCTTCTTCACCATGCCTCGCAGTAAGAAACACCTCACTCCTCGGCGAATTGGAACACTTTTGTTCCCCTGTGACAATTCTAACACCGATGGGAGTGTCAGTGATGATGAATTTCAAGGTTTTGAGGAGGTTGTGACCAAAACTAATGACCATAATACCGGTAATATTGAGGAAAACCCAGATGACCCTCAGTCTTCCACCTCCGGTGCTGTGGCATCTTGTTCAATCTCAATTGTAAAAGAACGAAAGAAAAAACTATTATTTACTCATATCCCAGACTCTGATGTGAGCCTCTCACCACCACTGCCTCTCACCACCACTGCCTCTCATCACCACTGCCTCAACCACCACTAGTTTCCAGTCAGCTTCACGGAGTGAACAGAATTCAATCCTGTCCTGGCTGGAAACAGCAACAACAACTGGTTTGTTGGTGTATGAGAGAGGCAAGAGAGTTTGGAGGCAGGACAAGATAGCTCTATTTATCTATCACAATTCATCTAATATGACATAATAAACAATATTAATAACATAGAAACATGATATATACTCTAGAATGAATAAAATATGTCATCATGTATGAAAGAAATGGCAGTAGTATTGTTTTTGTTGGGTATATGGGCCACTGCTGGTGGAGGTCGGCAGCAGCAGCAGGCCGCCACCAGCTCTATTCACACAATGTATATAATTTATAAATAAGAAATATTTACACTTTAATTTATAAATAAATATTTACACTTTAATTTATAAATAAGGAATATTCACAATTCTATAAATAAAAAAGATTTACACTTACCTTGGAGGAGATGTTGGCAGACGGCAGCTGTAGTCTGTCCCTATATTCCTCAAACAAACAATGAAGGAGTTAGGTTTCGTGTCATCATTTTTCTATCGATTAATGGCTTAACTTACTTGCTACACTGTTAATGCTAGACTTTAACGCTGGCTGGTGCTATAGCCTTTATCGACTCCACTTTGATACTTTGCTACGATTTCTTTCTTTAATTCTATGGTGTTCCTTACTTTCTTTACCAAAGGACTGACACTAGGAGCTTTCTTTGGGCCCATGGTGGCTTATTTAGCAGTCACACACAATAATCAAGGACCAAAAACAATGGATTGTTAAGAAATGTTTAGTATGAACTCGCAGGATAATGTTCACTCAACCAGAAACAATGCTACACTGCCTGAGAATGTGCGTGGGAGGCGGGCTTGCGGGCTTTGTATGTGCGCTGGGCACTGGATAGGTTCTGTACCATGAACAAAAATGGAGGGAATCACACGAAAACAGAGGTAAATTTTCCCCGAAAAAACTGCACGAAAACTGAAACACGCGAAAACAGAGATACATGAAAACGGAGGGACCACTGTACTTACCTATGTCCTTTCTAAATCTAAATTTATCCAAACTTAAATCCATTATTTCTGGTTCTTTCCTGGTTCAACACCCTCAGTACTTTATTAATATCACCTTTGTTTATGCCCGTCATCCACTTATATACCTCGATGATAACTCCCCTCATTCTACATCTCTCCAGAGAGTGGAGATTCAAGGCTCTAAGTCTATCTTCATACGGGAGATTCCTATATAATACAGTAGGGCCCCACTTATACGGCGGGTTAGGTTCCAGGCTACTGCCGGAAAGCAGACTTCGCCGAAAAGCAGAACTTACTTTTTTTCCATTTATAAATGCATATAAATGCCAGATAACAAGTTTACACTAACATATAGAACCCGCAATAATGGATTCTAATTAGATAAGTTTAGATTTAGAAAGGATATAGGAAAGTATTGGTTTGGAAATAGGGTATGATGAGTGGAACAGTCTGCCTAGTAGGGTTATTGAAGCTAGGACCTTGGGTAGTTTCAAATTTAGGTTGGATAAATTCATGAGTGAGAGGGGTTGGATTTGAGTGGGACTTGCATATGAGTAAATAGAATTATCAAAGCTTATTTCTTGGGTAGCATTGAAAATTAGGTTGAGCAAATATTGTTAGTGGGATGGATTGTGAAGGACCTGCCTAGTATGGGCCAACAGGCCTGCTGCAGTGTTCCTCCTTTCTTATGTTTTTATATATTAAGTTATCAATAGAACTAGGCTTAAAAAGTAAAATATACACACAGTACACTCATGGTAGCCCTCCTGGCCACCCCACCCACATATACTATACTACGATGCTTAAAGCTCCCTAGTGATAAAATGCATATACAGTACACTCATTACTTACCTAAAAATATTTGTAATCTTAATGGTCTTAATGTAGGGTGAGAGGTGAAAAGTATTTATTTGTAGAAAGTCGTGTGGGAGGTATGGCATTCTGCCTGGCCACTCCCACCTACTACGACATTAAGCACCCTAGAGCGATAAAATGCATGTACAGTACACTCATTACTTACCTTAAAATATTTGTAGTCTTAATGTAGGGTGAGAAGTGAGTAAACGAGATAAAAACAAATAAACAAGAGAGAGAGAGAGTAAGATAGAGCTGCAGAGTACTTATGTAAACAAACCATCTAGTTATGGTTGATATACGTTCATACAAACACCTTATTGTGTACAAGTTGTCTCCACAGTGGTACAACAGAATAAATAAAGACCAACACTTCTATTTTCATGTAATTTTTAGAAGGAATGATGCTCTGACAAATTATTATTATTATTATTACAAATTATTATTACAAGTAATACACTACAACATTTAATTAAAGCTCCCCAGAGCGATAAAATACATATACAGTCCATTCATTAACCCTTTCGGGGTTTTGGTCGTACTAGTACGTCTTACGCATTGGGGTTATTGACGTACTAGTACGCCTAAATTCTAGCGCCCTCAAATCAAGCAGAAACAGGCTGTTAGGCCTAGATGTGATAGAATGGGTCTGTGCGGTCAGTGTGCGCAGTATAAAAAAATTCCTGCACCACACAGTGCATAATGAGGAAAAAAAAACTCTGACCGTGTTTTTGGTTTAAAACAGCGACTTTGCAGTCTATTTTCGTATGGTATTTATGCTTCTATTCTCGTTTTCTTAGTCACATTTTATAGAATAGATGATATATTACAGAAATAGAGATCATTTTGACTGGTTTCACGATGACAAGTACCTTGAAACTGAGCGCAAAGTAGCGAAAATGTTCGATTTTGGCCGATGTTCAGGAGTAAACAAATCACACCATCCGTCCAATACACATCAACTGGAGAGTCTAATATTCTTGCACAAGTGCGCTGATATTATTTATACCATTTTTACAGTGATGCAGTTGTATACATAACAGTAAATCTTCTATTTTTTGAGAGAATAAAAATTCAAAATGGAAAGCAAAAGTAATGTAAGAGGGGCCTGGAGACGTGACTAATGAACAGAGAAGATGTTATTTTAGTGCCAGGAATGTCTGCCTTGTTTATTATGGACCCTATTTTGAAATTGGCATCGTTTGAAATTTGTGTGAAATTGGCCAAATTGCCATTTTCTGACTACTATTTTGGGTAGTTAAAATTGGTAAATAGGCGGTTTCTTGTACTCAATCGATAGAAGAAATGGAGTTCTAGCGAAATAGCTAGACTGAAACATTGGAATGTGCCGAAAATAGGGCTCAAAGTGGGCGAAATCGCCGATGCGTAAGTGTCATGGCTACCGCTAACTTTGCGAAAGCATAATTCCGTTAGTTTTCGATCAAATTTCATAATTTTTGTGGCGTTATGATCGGAAAAAGATTCTCTATCATTCCATAAGAATATTTTTTTTTTTTTAAATTCGTGGACCCTGAGAACGAGTTTCAGAGAGACCCCTTGGACCCCCAAAGGGTTAATTACCTTAAAATATTTGTAGTCTTAATGTAGGGTGAGAGGTGAGTTTTATTTGTAGGAAGTCAGGTTTGGGAAGTATGGGTAGCCAGCCAGGGCAGCCCTTCCCTCCCCACCCCACTCAAAAGTAATGTAAACAAACCAGGCGAACCCGTCTGGTTTTCGTCACTTTACATTGTGTTCAAGTTGTCTCCTCATTGATACAGTATAATAAATAAAGAGAAACACTCCCATTCTCATGTAACACCATTTTTAGAAGAAATGACCTCTGATGTTGGACTACAAGTTGCCTACAAGCTACCACAAGTCCTACAAGTCACCTGGCTACCACAAATCCTACAAGTCGCCTGGCTACCACAAGTCCTACAAGTCGCCTGGCTACCACAAGTCCTACAAGTCGCATGGCTAACACAAGTCCTACAAGTCGCCTGGCTACCACAAGTCCTACAAGTCGCCTAGCTACCACATCTCATATTTATGTTAATTTATTCTATTATTACCATCAACATACCATGTTCACTGAGTTTAATCGTTTCTATCAACTACCTTTATATGCCATCATAAACAAAGGGAGAAGTAATGAATAATTCATGCCGAGAATTATAAACAAAAGCGTTATGTATTAAGGGGAGTGACGTAATGTTTTCCCTCCGCCCGGCTACCACACCTCCATAGTATATAAACATGTTTATATGCTATGTAACGTGTTTCTTATATAATTTTGAAGAAAATATCATACTAGATGGATAAATGAAAATGTCTATATTAATGTAAAATAAGACATTTAATGTGCTCAAGAATGATTATTATTAGTATTACATAATGTTTTCCCTCGCCCGATAACCACACCTCCATAGCATATAAACAGCATGTTTATATGCTATGTAACGTGTTTCTTATATAATTTTGAAGAAAATATCATAGATGGATTAATGAAAATGTCTATATTGACGTAAAATAGGACATTTAATGTGCTAAAGAGTGATTATTATTACATAATAGAGATGTGCTCACAAAGAATGTAAACAAACCGGGTGGCACGTGCCGTATTTGAAAGACCACTCGCTGTATAGAAAGTTTTGGTCATAATTTGAACTCGCCGTATTAACGGAACGCCCTAAGAGATATTTGTGCCTATTATTCATCCATTTTGGGTCATTTCTATTCGATCTAATTTCTTTATATGGGATAAATATTCTTTAGGCAGCATGTATAGTGTTAAGAAAGCTGCCATATTGATAGCTCTTCATTACCCCAGTCCACAGATGATAAGTGTTCTCTAACCCCATTGTAATCTGCTAAGCGAAAATATGGGACCATTACTGAATTATCCCTACTTCCAATGAATGCTAAAGGTAATTGATTTATGGTCGCTTGTGCCAAGTTCCTCTGTAATTTCTAAATTATTAACAAGGGTTTCCTTGTTTGCCAGAATCAAGTCAAGCAGGTTATTTCCCCTTGTAGGTTTTGTCACAAACTGCTTCAAAAAACAATCCTGAACTACTTCTTAAAAGTCGTTAGATTCTAAATTCCCAGTCAAAAAATTCCAATCTGACTAAAGTTAAGAGTCCCCTAGAATTACTACATTATCGTGCCTTGTAGCCTTAACAATTTCCTCCCAAAGTAGTCTTCCTTGGTCCCTATCTAAGTTTGAGGAACGGTATATCACGCCTAAAATCAATTTTTCATACCCCTCTGAAAATTCTATTCAGACAGACTCTATATGTGTTATTTCAGACTTTATACCTATTTTTATGCAACAATTTAAATGATCTTGGACATAGAGTGCCACCCATCCCCCTTTCCGATACTTCTGTCTACTTGGAACCACTTAAACCCTGAATGTGACATTCAGTAGGCATGTCCTGATTTTTCATATTAAACTACGTCTCAGTTATGGCAAAAACATCAATGTTACCCACACTTGCAACTAATCTCACCTCGTCCATCTTATTTCTCGCACTACATGTATTAGTATATGTTTAGAAAACCTCCCTTCTCTTTACTCTTCCTGTTGATTTCTGCTTCCCCACTCTACCTGTTACTGTCCTTGTCACCTAGTGCCACTGGCTTTCCAATATTCACCAATAACTCTACCTCATTCTGCCTATAACTGGTTTCCCTAAAACTCACACTACTTCTACTCTGAGAATTCATTGATTTTCCACAAAAACCCATACCACTATTTATTTCTAGTTTAAAGACCTAACAGCTCCCTCCACTGCGTTGGCCAGTGCTCCCACCCCAAACCTAGATAAGTGAACCCCGTCCCTGGAATACATGTCATTTCTGACTTAGAAGAGGTCCCAGTTGTCTATGAATGTTACTGCATTTTCCTTACAGTGTTTGTCCAGCCAGCAATTGACACCAATTGCCCTGGACAACCATTCATTTCCAACTCCTCTCCTGGGCAAAATGCCACATATCACAGGGTTCAGACCCTTCTTCCTAATTATCTCTATTGCTGTCCTATGTTCTATACCTGCTAATCGAGTCTTCACTCCTACGTCTGCTAACATCGTTGCCTCCCGCACTGAGGCAGATAATAGGTAATCAGTCCCTCAGCCTTGAGTCAATGTAATCAGTCCATCATTTTTTTCAAGATTGATGGACTGATTACATCGGCTCAAGTTGATGAGTGGAACGGTCTGCTTAGTAGGGTTATTGAAGCTAAAACCTTGGGTTGTTTCAAATTTAGGTTGGATAAATACACGAGTGAGAGGGGTTGGATTTGAGTGGGACTTGCACATGAGTTAGTGGATTTATCAGAGCTTATTGTTAGAGTAGAACTAAAGTGGGTTGGGCAAATATTCTGTTAGTGGGTTGGATTTGTGAAGGACTTGCCCAGTATGGGCCAACAGGCCTACACCAGTGTTCCTCCTTACTTATGTTCTTATCTCCCTGTATTGTTGTTCTGTATGAGTGTTTCTGATCTCCCTGTGTTGATGTTCTGTATGAGTGTTTCTGATCTCCCTGTGTTGATGTTCTGCATGAGTGTTTCTGATCTCCCAGTATTGTTCTGTATGAGTGTTTCTGATCTCCCAGTGTTGATGTTCTGTATGAGTTTCTGATCTCCCAGTGTTGTTGTTCTGTATGAGTGTTTTTGATCTCCCAGTGTTGTTGTTCTGTATGAGTGTTTCTGATCTCCCAGTGTTGATGTTCTGTATGAGTGTTTCTGATCTCCCAGTTTTGTTCTGTATGAGTGTTTCTGATCTCCCAGTGTTGATGTTCAGTATGAGTGTTTCTGATCTCCCAGTGTTGATGTTTAGTATGAGTGTTTCTGATCTCCCAGTGTTGATGTTCAGTATGAGTGTTTCTGATCTCCCAGTTTTGTTCTGTATGAGTGTTTCTGATCTCTCAGTGTTGATGTTCAGTATGAGTGTTTCTGATCTCCCAGTGTTGATGTTCTGTATGAGTATTTCTGATCTCCCAGTGTTGTTGTTCTACATACGAACATAACAACATAAGAAAGAAGGAACACTGCAGCAGGCCTACTGGCCCATGCGAGGCAGGTCCAAGTCTCCAACCAGCTTAAGCCAATGCCCCGACCCAGCCAGGTCAGGTTACATTCACTTAAGGAAGGAGCACGGCATCTGACCTAGTGGCACAAGCTAGTCAGGACCAACTCACACCCACCCGCACCCACTCATATATTTATCTAGCCGAGCACCTGGATTTAACCCTCCCCAGGTAAACTCCAGGTAGTCAGGTCACTTCCACTTAAGGAATTAGTACGGCATCTGACCTAGTACCACAAGCTAGTCAGGTCCAACTCACACCCACCCACACCCACTCATGTATTTATCTAACCTATTTTTAAAACTACACAACGTCCCAGCCCCTATGACGGTACTCGGGAGTTTGTTCCACTCATCCACAACTCTATTACCAAACCAGTGCTTTCCTATATCCTTCCTGAATCTGAACTTTTCCAACTTGAAACCATTGCTGCGAGTCCTGTCTTGGCTGGATATTTTCAGCACGCTATTTACATCCCAAATGAGAGAATGGGTGAGATGTTATCAACAAATTTTGTTGAAAATAAGAAAAAGTTTTGGAGTGAGATTATAAGTTGAGGAAGCCTAGGGAACAAATGGATTTGACAGTTAAAAATAGGAGAGGAGAGTTATTAAATGGAGAGTTAGAGGTATCGGGAAGATGGAGGAAATATTTTGAGGAGTTGTTAAATGTTGATGAAGACAGGGAAGCTGTGATTTCGTGTATAGGGCAAGGAGGAATAACATATTGTAGGAGTGCGGAAGAGCCAGTTGTGAGTGTGGGGGAAGTTCGTGAGGCAGTGGGTAGAATGAAAGGGGGTAAGGCAGCTGGGATTGATGGGATAAAGGTAGAAATGTTAAAAGCAGGCGGAGATATAGTTTTGGAGTGGTTGGTGCTATTATTTAATACATGTATGGAAGAGGGTAAGGTACCTAGGGACTGGCAGAGAGCGTGTATTGTTCCTTTGCATAAAGGCAAAGGGGACAAAAGAGAGTGCAAAAATTATAGAGGAATAAGTCTGTTGAGTATACCAGGTAAAGTGTATGGTAGAGTTATTATTGAAAGAATTAAGAGTAAGACGGAGAGCAGAATAGCAGATGAACAAGGTGGCTTTAGGAAAGGTAGGGGGTGTGTAGACCAAGTGTTTGCAGTAAAACATATAGGTGAACAGTATTTGGATAAGGGTAAAGAGGTTTTTGTAGCATTTATGGATTTGGAAAAGGCGTATGATAGGGTGGATAGGGGGGCAATGTGGCAGATGTTGCAGGTGTATGGAATAGGAGGTAGGTTACTGAAAGCAGTGAAGAGCTTTTATGAGGATAGTGAGGCTCAGGTTAGAGTGTGTAGGAGAGAGGGAGATTATTTCTCGGTAAAAGTAGGCCTTAGAAAGGGATGTGTGATGTCACCGTGGTTGTTCAATATATTTATAGATGGGATTGTAAGAGAAGTGAATGCGAGGGTCTTGGCAAGAGGTGTGGGGTTAAAAGACAAAGAATCAAATACAAAGTGGGAGTTGTCACAGTTGCTTTTTGCTGATGACACTGTGCTTTTGGGAGATTCTGAAGAGAAGTTGCAGAGGTTGGTGGATGAATTTGGTAAGGTATGTAAAAGAAGAAAATTGAAAGTGAATATAGGAAAGAGTAAGGTGATGAGGATAACAAAAAGATTAGGTGACGAAAGATTGGATATCAGATTGGAGGGAGAGAGTATGGAGGAGGTGAATGTATTCAGATATTTGGGAGTAGACATGTCAG
Organism: Cherax destructor; assembly: GCA_009830355.1. Taxonomy (NCBI): domain Eukaryota; kingdom Metazoa; phylum Arthropoda; class Malacostraca; order Decapoda; family Parastacidae; genus Cherax; species Cherax destructor. Next base: position 13,493 of record WNWK01027189.1, read on the forward strand.
CAGATGGGGCTATGAAGGATGAGGTGAATCATAGAATTGATGAGGGGAAAAGAATGAGTGGTGCACTTCGGAGTCTGGGGAGACAAAGAACTTTGTCCATGGAAGTTAAGAGGGAAATGTATGATAGTTATACCAACACTCTTATATGGGTGTGAAGCATGGGTGATGAATGTCGCAACGAGGAGAAGGCTGGAGGCAGTGGAGATGTTATGTCTGAGGTCAATGTGTGGTGTGAATATAATGCAGAGAATTCGGAGTTTGGAAATTAGGAGGAGGTGTGGGATTACCAAAACTATTATCCAGAGGGCTGAGGAGGGGTTGTTGAGGTGGTTCGGACATGTAGAGAGAATGGAACGAAACAGAATGACCTCGAGAGTGTATAAATCTGTAGTGGAGGGAAGGCGGGGTAGGGGTCGGCCTAGGAAAGTTTGGAGGGAGGGGGTAAAAGAGGTTTTGTGTGCGAGGGGCTTGGATTTCCAGCAAGCATGCGTGTGCGTATTTGATAGGAGTGAATGGAGACAAATGGTTTTTAATACTCGACGTTCTGTTGGAGTGTGAGCAAAGTAACATTTATGAAGGGATTCAGGGAAACCGGCAGGCCGGACTTGAGTCCTGGAGATGGGAAGTACAGTGTCTGCACTCTGAAGGAGGGGTGTTAATGTTGTAGTTTTATAACTGTAGTGTAAAGCACCCCTCTGGCAAGACAGTGATGGAGTGAATGATGATGAAAGTTTTTCTTTTTCGGGCCACCCTGCCTTGGTGGGAATCGGCCGATGTGTTAATAAATAAATAAATATTTACATCCCCCTTTATTTATTCCTGTTTTCCATTTATACACCTCAATCATATCTCCCCTAATTTCTAGAGAGTGCAGATTCAAGGCCCTCAGTCTATCCTCATAGGGAAGATTTCTGATACATGGGATCAACTTTGTCATCCTCCTCTGTACGTTTTCCAGTGCATTTATATCCATTCTGTAATACGGTGACCAGAACTGTGCAGCATAATCTAAATGAGGCCTAACAAAAGATATATAGAGTTGAAGAACAACCTGAGGACTTCTATTATTTATACTTCTTGATATGAAGCCAAGGATTCTGTTAGCTTTATTGTGAACACTTATGCGCTGTTGTCTTGGTTTCAGATTACTACTAACCAGAACTCCTAAATCCTTCTCGCAATCACAAGTATTAAGATCTACATTATTCAGTTTATATGTGGCATGGTTATTGTCCTGCCCAACATTTAGAACCTTACATTTGTCTACATTAAACTGCATCTGCCACTTCTCCGACCACTGCATCAGTCTATTCAAATCATCATGGAGTGCTCTAATGTCCTCATTAGAATGAGTGTTTCTGATCTTTGCAGTGTTGTTGCTCCTCTGTGGTCTTTCTAGTACTTGTCTTGTTTCTTCACCTTCTCAACTCATTTAAAACTGGCAGTCTCCAAAAGAGACATTTTTTTGTGAGTGTTGGTGTCATTTACAACATATATAATACTCTCCCAGTGTTGTCTGTCTGTCATGCAGATCCAAAAACACTTCCTTGTTGCAGTATCATTGCTGGAGGTGCTAGAGGTGTTGGTGCAACATGGAACACTTGCATAAAGTACCCTGAAGAAAAATCAAAAGTCAAATAATCAGACCTATTCTAATGGCCACAAATGTGCATTTATTTTGTATTCAAACAAAAACTGACCTCATCATCTTGCTGGGTCTTGTGGTCCACGACTGCCTTTGCTTCCTCCTGGTCACCCTGGTCACCTTGGTCACCCTGGTCACACTGGTCAGCCTCATCTTCCTCGATCATGTAACCAATAAGGTTGGCCTCGTGCTCCTGGATCTGGCGTAGTCTTCGCAGCTCCCACTCCATCTGGGCACTTAGTCTTGGGCACGGCTCCACTCCCTTCTGTGGTGTTCCTGATACACTCTCAGAGTCTGACTCCCCTGTTGAACAATGCTCACAGTTAATGTTCACCGATTGACATGTTGAGTTATTGTTAGCTAATGTTGAATGACTGTTAGCTAATGTTGAGTGACTGTTAGCTAATGTTAAGTGACTTAGCTAATGTTGAGTGACTGTTAGCTAATGTTGAGTGACTGTTAGCTAATGTTGAGTGACTGTTAGCTAATGTTGAGTGACTGTTAGCTAATGTTGAGTGACTGCTGGCTAATGTTTAGTGACTGCTAGCTAATGTTGAGTGACTGTTAGCTAATGTTGAGTGACTGTTAGCTAATGTTGAGTGACTGTTAGCTAATTTTGAGTGACTGCTATCTAATGTTGAGCGAGTGATAGCTAATGTTGAGCGAGTGATAGCTAATGTTGAGCGAGTGATAGCTAATGTTGAGCGAGTGATAGCTAATGTTGAGCGAGTGATAGCTAATGTTGAGCGAGTGATAGCTAATGTTGAGCGAGTGATAGCTAATATTGAGCGAGTGATAGCTAATGTTGAGCGAGTGATAGCTAATGTTGAGCGAGTGATAGCTAATGTTGAGCGAGTGATAGTTACTGGTGAATGACTGTAATGTTGAGTGTTAACTAATGCTGAGTGACTGACAGCTAAGTCTGATTTTTTTAATACAAAATAACAGAAAACATAAAAACAACTATTAGGTGAAATGAAACAGAACTAAATATTTTTTCTAGAAGACACCAGTCGTCTCCACCAGGTTCAACCGAATAAGAAGAAACACAAGTTTTTCTTTTTACATTTAATAATTTATACAGGAGGAGGAGGAGTTACTAGCCTCTTGCTGCCAATATTTTAGTCGCCTCTTATGACACACAAGGCTTACGGTAGAAGATTCTTCTCCACTTCTTACAAATATAGTATTATTTTTGAGCACCCCAGCCATCTCCCACCGAGGCTGGGTGACCCGACAAAGAAGAAAACACTTTCACTGTCACTCATCCACTACGTCTTGCCAGCAAGGCACCAACGTCACAGTTCAGATCATCATGTATCAGCCACACAATTCAAAACTTTATTTCTTTTTATGTTGTACAAAAATAATGTAGTTTACATATAATAAAACATTGTTAGGCACAAAACAAATCCACTAATGTGCAATACATTACAGCCAAACTAATCTTAAATGTTACATAAGAATTAGACATAGATTACTAAGTAGTACAGTGGTCCCCCGAGTTACGTACAATTATGTAAGTATAATATTGTAAGTGCTTGTGGAAGTGTATTTTTGGGGGTCTGAAATAGACTAACCTACGTGACATTTTTCCTTAAGGGAGTAAATTCGCTTGAGCAGGCTTCTGGAGTGAAGTTTTTATGATACTCGGGGGACCACTATTTCTTATGCAGTTAACTACAATCATACAGTGGACCCTCGGTTTTCATTGAAAATTCTTTCCAGAATGCTGTTTGAATGCCATTACCGAACGAATTTATTCCCATAAGGACAAATGTAAATTAGATTAGTCGTTTCAGAACCCCAAAAATACACTTACAAAAGCTCTTACAAAAATACATTTACATAATTGTTCGAATTTGGAGGTGAACGAAAACCGAGGGTCCACTGTATGTACAATTTTAAAAGTATGACTTACTATTTACAATGTCTCACAAATAGGGAACACAGACAGTCTTCACCATTTTTTATTCATTTTTTATTTAGCAAAACTGGACAAAACAACACAGTGCTGTTACCACATTATATGTGATAGTTATATAGTGGGAACATTATCAATGTGCTGCTGCTATATTATTCTACTCTATATGATACTTACATAGTGGCATATACCATTACAAAGATTGAATTTTGTACAAGGTGTTGAAATGTGTCAGCCTGCAATGGGAGAGTAATTGTACCACTACTTAATTTAGTCCCTATATATTCTCTCAGAATAGTTCTCTACATACCAATACAGTGGTACCTCAGTTTTTGTCGATAATTCATTCCAGAAGGCTGTTCAAGCGCCGTTACCAAACGAATTTGTTCCCATGAGGACAAATGTAAATTAGATTAGTCCGTTTCAGACCCCCAAAAATACATTTACAAAAGCACTTACAATAATACACTTACATAATTGTTCGAGTTGGGAGTTGTACGAAAACCGAGGTACCACTGTACTTTACATGGAGTTTACCTGGAGAGAGTTCCGGGGGTCAATGCCCCCGCGGCCCGGTCTGTGACCAGTACTACTTTGTACTGCCTTTATTCAGTAACTCCTTTTCTTTTAGCTTTAAAATAATTAAGGTGCTAATTCAGGTGCTAAAGCGTTTTACTTTCATTGTTTTACTATTATATTCACTAGCTCCTTTATTTTTAGATTTAAAATAACTACCTTAGTTCATATATTCATAATTGTTAAAATAACTAAGGTACTAATTCACGTGCTAAGAACTCTATTTGCATTGTTTTATTCTTTAGTCTAGTTATAAAATCACGCTCAATCTTATGATTACAAGCACTGATCCTGATATCAACCTCCTATTAAATGACTTGCACGAATCTCACAGCAACTGTAATTATTACACAGCAGAACAAGTAAAGACAACACTCAGAGCCAACAATAACATAACTGTCTTTAATTACAATGTCAGATCTTTGAGCAAACATTACGATGACCTCACAGAAATAACGGGAAGACCAAAGCGAGCCTTTGGTTTACCCGAAGGTGTAGGGAGGCAAAAACTAAGTGCACTAGAGAATGGAAAAAGTACAGAAGGCGAAGGACCATGGAAAATAAGGAGATTAGTCATAGAGACAGAAATGAGTATGCACAGATAAGAAGGGAGGCCCAGCGACAGTACGAAAACGACATAGCATCGAAAGTCAAGTCTGACCCGAAACTGCTGTATAGCCACATTAGGAGGAAGACAACAGTCAAAGACCAGGTGATCAGGCTGAGGAAAGCAGGTGGGGAACTCACAAGAAACGATCAAGAGGTATGTGATTAGCTCAACATGAGATTTAAGGAAGTACAGTGGAACCCCGGTTAACGAAAAAAATTCATTGCAGAAGCCTGCTCATGTGCCATTACCGAACGAATTTACTTCCTTAAGAAAAAATGTCATTTAGGTTAGTCTATTTCAGACCCCCAAAAATACACTTCCACAAGCACTTACAATATTATACAGTGGTACCTCGAGTTACGATGGTCCCCAAAATCGCCCTTTTATGTAAGTTTATTTTTTTAAATGCTTTTGTAGGTATATTTTTGGGGGTGTAAAAGGACTAGTCTATTTTACATTATTCCTTATGGGGATAAATTCGTTTGGTAATGGCACTTGAACAGCATTCTCGAACGAAAAAATATCGTAACTCAAGGTACCACTGTACTTACATAATTGCACGATTTCCGGGGTGTTCGTTAACCGGGGTTCCACTGTACAGTGGACCCCGAGTTTCGGTCACCTCGGAAATTGAACAATTATGTAAGTTTAATATTGTAAGTACAGTGGACCCTCGGTTAACGAATACCCCGGAAATCGTGCAATTATGTAAGTATAATTTTGTAAGTTCTTGTGGAAGTGTATTTTTGGGGGTCTGAAATAGACTAACCTACGTGAAATTTTTCCTTAAGGGAGTAAATTCGTTCGGTAATGGCACTTGAGCAGACTTCAGGAGTGAAGTTTTTACGAAACTCGGGGGTCCACTGTACTTTTATATGTGTATTTTTGGGGGTCTGAAAGGACTAATCTAATTTACATTTTTCCTTAACCCATTTACTGTCCAAACGTATATATACGTTTTTACCGCTAGCGCTCCGACCTTGATTTTCCCCATAAGAAAGCATGTAAAAAAAAAACGTATATATACGTTCAGAGTGCTAGCGGTATAAACGTATATATACGTTTGGACAGTTAATGGGTTAAGGGAACAAATTTGTTCGGTAATGGCACTTGAACTGCCTTCTGGAATGAATTATGACTGAAACTCGGGGGTCCACTGTGAGGAGTGGCTGTACACAGTGTACTAACAACTTTCTGTCAAGTTACTAGTACAGTAGGGCCCCGCTTTACAGCGTTTCACCTTACGGCGATTTCAAATTATGACCAAAACTCTCTATATGGCTCCCTGTCTTTCTAATACAGTGCACACCACCTGGTTTGTTTACATTCTCTATGGGCACCGCGTCTCTCCATTATATTTGGAAACTTCCCAAAATTTCAAGTGTTTCAAAGTTATTTCATATTTTATATACAGTGGACCCCCTATGTATTTACAGTGGAGACAGGAAGGACTCTGGGAAGACAGAACAGAGGGGAACACCAACAAGGAATATACCAACAAGTGTTGGATGACATACACACAACTGAGGAGGAGGCTGAAGAAGCTTCTAAGTGACCTTGGTACCTCAAAGGCGATGGACCCTGACAACATCTCCCCGTGGGAGGAAGGAAGGAAGGAAGGAAGGAAGGAAGGAAAGAAGTAAGGAAGGAGGAAGGAAGTAAGAAAGAGAGAAAGGAAGGAATGAAGAGATGAGAGGAAGGAAGAGATGAGAGGAAGGAAGGAACAAAAGAAGTAAGAAAGGAAGGAAGAAATAAAGGAAGGAATGAAGGAAGAAAGGAAGGAAGGCAGGAAGGAACAGATGAGAGGAAGGAAGGAAATATGTAAGAAAGGAAGGCAGAAAGAAAGGAAGGAATGAAGGAAAAAAAGGAAGCTAGGAAGGTAGGTATGAAGGAAAGGAAGGAGGTTGTGGAGAAGAAGACATAGGTCCCCTTTTGTGTTGACAGGTTGACAGGCAGTGTAGGGTGGTGAGTAATGGTATAGTATGTCATTTTGACAGCTGCCTTACCCTGACTCAGCAAATTTAGATGTCCCCCCACACACACACACATAGCTTAGAGCTTTGAAGTGCTAATTGCAGTTGATGGAAAGTGTCTAGTCATTATATATGTGTATATATATTATAGAACAATAGTAATAAACAATTTTTTTTATTGTTGGTTGGTGTAAACAAGTTTTGTAAACAATATAATGATACTAATGTTTGTGTGATTATTGTGTTGCATACAACGAGTGTATATATATACACTGCACCTTACTTTGATCTCACAGGCCACATAAGTTATGTAAAAAAATAAAATAGTGAAAAAAAACAAGAAACCTACGAAAGGAAGTAAACCAAAGTTTACCGGGTGAGCGGCATTCGCCGCTGTTGCCATACGCGGCTTATTTTTTGCCAACTTTACGCCTCTATATCTCGGTAAATACTGATAGCAAATATTTTTTTTGAGGGGGGATTTAAACAATCAGAAAAATAATCTTAACATTTTGATAAGAAAAAATAATTTTTTTTTTCGAATATTTCCCGACATAGAATGACAGTTTCAGAGAGGGGCCTCCGACAGTCAAAGGGTTAAATAATTAACAGAACTTATGGGAAAAATAGGGTTACATTCCTGGGAGTCCCGAAAAAGCCAAACAAGTTTTTTTTAGACCAACAGATCTTACAAAAATAAAAGAGAGAGAGAGAGAGAGAGAGAGAGAGTAAAGAGCTTAATCGTGGAAAAAAGTGAGAGAGAGTAAAATAGAAGTGAGAGATGCCACCCCGAGACTGGCTGGTTTCTCCCTGGCTGAGGTGTTCATAACTCAGTTAAGGTGTTGAATATGTAATTGTAGTTCATTATCATGATGTATTATGTTGTTTTTACTGCTTAAAACTACAAATGTAACAGAAATAATAGTATTTACCTTAAATTGTGGGTGCTGGTGTTTGTGGATGATTGTGAAGAGAGTGGAGAGTTATGCTGTGGCCCTACTGGGCAGAGGTGGATGGTAGAGGTTCTGGTACTGAAGTCGATGGTTGTACTGAGTGTCTAACTTTAAGTCATTCAGTAAGTCAGTCAAGTCATTTAGTCAGTAAGTCAGTCAAATCATTCAGTCAGTAAGTCAGTCAAGTCATTCAGTCAGTAAGTCAGTCAAGTCATTCAGTCAATAAGTCAGTCAAGTAATTCAGTCAGTAAGTCAGTCAAGTCATTTAGTCAGTAAGTCAGTCAAATCATTCAGTCAGTAAGTCAGTCAAGTCATTCAGTCAGTAAGTCAGTCAAGTCATTCAGTCAATAAGTCAGTCAAGTAATTCAGTCAGTAAGTCAGTCAAGTCATTCAGTCAGTAAGTCAGTCAAGTCATTCAGTCAGTCAAGTTAATCAGTCAGTCAGTCAGTAAAGTCAGTAAGTCAGTCAAGTCAGTAAGTCAGTCAAGTCAGTAAGTCAGTCAAGTCAGTAAGTCAAGTAAATCAGTCAGTCAAGTAAGTCAGTCAAGTCATTCAGTAAGTAAGTCAGTCAAGTCATTCAGGCAGTCAAGTCATTCAGTCAGTAAGTCAGTCAAGTCATTCAGTCAGTAAGTCAGTCAAGTCATTCAGTCAGTAAGTCAGTCAAGTTAATCAGTCAGTCAGTCAGTAAAGTCAGTAAGTCAGTCAAGTCAGTAAGTCAGTCAAGTCAGTAAGTCAAGTAAATCAGTCAGTCAATTAAGTCAGTCAAGTCATTCAGTCAGTAAGTCAGTCAAGTCATTCAGTAAGTAAGTCAGTCAAGTCATTCAGTCAGTCAGTCAGTCAAGTCAGTCAGTCACACAAACTTATGTTTACCTCATTTTATGTGTACAAAGTAACACTTCATTACAGCCACGGGTTATGTCTTGTCTAATATCTTTTTCTTCATTAATTCTAAGACTTAAATGCTTATACCTTTTCTTGCCACTTTGAGCAACACTTTGATTGCTTGGCAGATACAAGATATAGTAATTTAAAGATCAAAACACAATTCACTCTCTCAGAGGACTTTTTTTTGACGCGTATGAAATACGTACGAATGCTGGGATGGTGGGGTCAAGGTTTATTCAGGTATACACAGATACAGTTACGAAGATTATCATACATAGCAGCATATGTGTAGAGAACCTAGGATAACCCAAAAAAGTCAGAGTGACTTATTTCCTTTGTCTGACTTTTTTTTGGTTATCCTAGGTTCTCTACACATATACTGCTATGTATGATAATCAATGTAGCTGTACTTACCTAATTGTGGTTGCAGGGGTCGATACTCAGCTCCTGGTCCCGTGTATCTGAATAAACTTACAGTTTGCGGGAAGGAAAAACAAATTCCCTTTTCCTCTAAGCATGAGGATTGGGCTTACACTTGAAATCACCTGATGCAATACCGAAAAGGAGCAAGGTGAAGCGATCCTTCGCTGTCTTGAAGCCTGGTGCACTTTTCTCTTGCTGACTGATATAAGTTCGTGTTGGCATTTTCTTCCAGAAAACACTTCTCTCGTCAGCATTAAGCACTTGATGTGGCTCATAGCCACCGTCAGTAGGACCCCCACTGACTCAATGGTTTAACCCACCACGGGCTACCGTGCGTTCAAAATTTTTCCACTCCCGTGAACCGTGTAATATCATTTTTACGTCGTGTTAGATAATAATGTGCCACAATTCTTCAATCGTGCAATACGTGTAACATAATCTCGTGCTAAATGACGGTCTACTGTATTACACTTACATAACTGTTTGAGTTTTGAGGTGGTCGAAACTCGGGGGGTCCACTGTATGTCTATCATTACTCTCACCGAAACCTGGCTAAAGCCTGGTACTACAGATGTCTATGCCATTCCTGGTTACACAGCCATACACAACTGTAGGAAAGACTAGCAAGGGGGTGGAACAGCTATATACTACTCAGATCAACTTGAATGTATCAATAATACTTGCACAAGGGATGAATATGGAGAATATATTATAGCTAAATTTAAATCCAAAGACCTACAAAAACCTCTCACAGTGATAAAATCTACAGAGTACCACAGTCAAACATTTACCAATTCAGTGAAAAATTAGGAAGAATGATAAATGATGCACACATGAACAAAGACCACTTTCTGCTCACAGGCAACTTCAATATAAATCTCCTATATGACCAGGACCCCCAAGTAACTGAATTCACAAATACCGAGCAACTGCTTGCTGCTACCAACAGTAACAAAACCTACAAGAATCTCGGAGACTAGTATCTCCTTATTAGACCACATCTGGACTAACACTATATCCCTTTAAAATCAGGCTTAATCAGAGACAACACCACAGACCACTACCCTACCTTTCTCATAGCCAACCTAGGTAAATTGCCCCAAGACACTACTAAAGTTACCTTCAGAATACATAATGAGACAGCTATTAATAACTTTATAACAGCAATGACAAACATCGACTGGCACAACGAGCTAGAAATCTATACAGATACTGATGAATGTATTAATAATTTTTAAAAAAAGACCCAATACCTCTATAACATGCATTGTCCTAAAAAAACTAAACAGATCACAGCTAAGAGACTGAACAGTCCCTGGCTAACACCGAGCATTTTCAAATCCATTAATATAAAGAACCTATATGAAAAGCAGTACAGAATGGGACAAATAACCAGAGACCAAACAAAACATTACTCGTCAATCCTAACCAGCCTGATAAGGTAAAAAAATTGTATTATGAGAACAGATAACATAACTTAAAAGGTGATATGAAAAAGACCTGGAAAACCTTATCTGAAATTCTAGGAACTAAAAAAATATCCAAAAAACAGAACAATCAAACTAACAAAACCACGTGAAAACCTACTACCACCGACTGAAACATCAAACAGACTCAATGTTTTCTTCTCCATCATAGGAAAAAACCTAGTGAGCAGAATTCCAAGCTCAAACACCCAAGCAAAAGACCACCTCACTGGCACCTACCCAATTACACTATTCCTAGCTCCAACCAACCAAACAGAAGTCTCGCTCATCATCAACACACTTAAAAGCAAGGCAGGAGATTTAAATAACTTAAAACCTTTTATGTACAAAAAAGCTTCTCAAGTACTGTCACCAATTATTGCAACACTAACAAATCCATCGAATCCTCCACCTTCCCATCAATTCTCAAAATATCGAGGGTCACCGTGATCCACACAGGAGGAGATCAAGCAGACCTGAATAACTATAGGCCAATGTCTAACTTACCCCTTCTTTCTAAAATCTTTGAAAAATTATTTCATAGGCAGATCTATTCCTACCTCGTCTCCCACAACATACTCAACCCCTGTCAGTTTGGATTCAGGCCTAATAAAAACACGAATGATGCTATTATACACATGCTAGAACTAATATACACTGCTCTCGAGAAAAAAGAAGTTCCACTGGGAATCTTCATTGATTTATGTAAAGCTTTTGATACAGTTGACCATGATTTGTTGCACATAAAATTAACTCACTATGGTATAAGGGGGCACTCCCTCAACTACCTAAAGTCATACTTTAGTAACAGAAGCCAATACGTGTACACAAATGGAGCTAACTCTTCCACACAACCAATTACAGTCAGGGTCCCACAGGAAAGTGTCCTTGGCCCACTTCTCATTCTCATTTACATCAATGACCTACCCAAATGCATCTCAACTACTCAAACCCATATTATTTTCAGATGACACTACATACGTCTTCTTTCCATCAAGCCCAGTCACATTAGCCAACACTGTAAATGCTGAATTATAGAAAATATCTACCTGGATGATGACTAACAAACTTACTCTCAATACTGACAAAACATGTTTCATTCAGTTTGGAAACAGAGCTACAAATGTTCCACTTAAAATAATGATAAACAGATCACCTGTCACAAGACTCACAGAGGAAAAATTCTTAGGAATCCACCTTGACAGAAGCCTCAAATTTCAGACACATGAACAACAAATTTCCAAGAAAATCTTAAAGACCGTAGACATACTATCAAATATACTGTACTATGTTCCAAAACCAGCTCTCCTTGCCCTGTATCACTCACTCATTTACCCCTATCTCACCTATGGAATTTGTGCATGGGGCTCAACAACATTAAATCATCTCAGACCACTAATAACCCAGCAAAAGGCTGCAGTCAGAATGATAACAAATTCCCACTCCAGACAACATACTCCACCAATATTCAACAGTCTAAACTTACTCACCATAAAGAACATCCATACTTATTATTGTGCCTACTACATACATAGAACTCTACACTCAAATATAAACCGTCCGCTCAAACTTCTGACCAACCTTAACAAGACACATACAGTGGACCCCCGAGTTATGAACACCCCGGAAATCGTACAATTATGTAAGTATAATATTGTAAGTGCTTTTGTAAGTGTATTTTTGGGGGTCTGAAATGGACTAACCTACTTGACATTATTTCTTAAGGGAGTAAATTCGTTCGGTAATGGCACTTGAGCAGGCTTCTGGAATGAAGTTTGTTCGTTACTCGGGGGTCCACTGTATCACTCTTTGATGTTCCCTGTGTCCATCTCACACTATGTAAAAACTCTATGCACATTAAGGGCCCAAAAATTTGGAATTCATTACCAGTGAATACCAAAGTAACTACGTATGTCTGTACATCAATTCGAGACTCTTCTTAAAAACCAACTACTCACCCAAAACTAAATACGTACAGTGGACCCCTGCCTAACGAGCAAAATTCATTCCAGAAGCCTGCTCAAGTGCCATTACCGACAATTTACTACCTTAAGAAATAATGTCACGTAGGTTAGTCTATTTCAGACCCCCAAAAAAACACTTCCCGGGCCCCTTTTATTTCTTAAAAATTTTACGATTTTTTCCGGGGGGTCAAATTGGCAGGGGGCCACTGTACAAAAACCCTGAGTAACGATCTGTCCGAACAACGATTTTTTTTGGGCAATATTTTTTTTGTGTGGGGGTTTTTTCTCGCGTGGGGGGGCCCCCACTTAGTAAACAATACCCAGCGTGCTCTTTCAAACATTCACAAACATTTTTTTTGTTTTTGGTGGTTTTTTTTTATTGTCCTTTTTTTAAAAAAATCACCATGGGTTTTCCCAAAAAAACTTTACAAGTGTAAAATTGGGGGTTTAAAAGTTAGCAATGGGGAAAAAGTCACTCTTCTGAAAAAAATTTTTGGGGTTTTCCTAGGTTTTTCGATCTATGTTTTTAAATGGATTTTTTGTATACCTGAAAAACTTGCTTAAGAAGTTAAACGTTAATCGATAGAAAATGACGACCCCCAAAAATTAAGTTCTCAATTTTAGGAATAGTATATGGAC
>WNWK01027190.1:0-26549 GCA_009830355.1 Cherax destructor
GGCATATATTATTCATCTCAGCATCTTTATTACAGTTCTTGGGTATTTATCATGTTTCTGATATCAATTTGGAATAAATGTAATAGATAGATAACCTTTATTACTAATATTAGTGTAATTACACAACATTTTATTAGCGCTAAGGCTAACAGCCACCACCTATGACGACTCACCAGACACTGAATGTTACTGCGCCTCTCCCTCCCTCCAATAGCTCCTCCCACTTCGTAACAATGTTAGATGGAAATTGCTTCAGTGGAGGAAGAGAGATGTAAGGTGCCTTCTTCAGAGATTAAGGAGATTTGTGCAATGTGGAGTAGGGTGCAATCATTTGTGGAGGAATATCACCCTGACAAAGATGTTGGAATCCGTCTCATCAACATGTTCAATGACAATCTGTTTTCCCATTTTAGGGACATTTTAAAGAGATGCCAGACACAGAGCTCTCTGGAGAGATATTTAGTGCCACAGGTGTGCAATGACTCTCAAGCTGGTCCTAGTGGGATTAAAAGACAAAGAAGGGAAGTGACCCCAGATGAGGACTTGGTACCTAGAGTCCTTATGGAGGGGAATTCCCCTTCCAAAAATTAGGGACTCTACCCTCTCCCCTCCTATCTCTCTTCCATCCAGCAACATCAGTTTTCAGTAAGGGTAAGTGCCACATTCATTTCATTCATTTGTGCATGTAAATCTATCTTTAAGGCCCCCCAAATTTTTTTTTTCCAAACTTCTGGGTTTCTGGAACGGATTAATTGAATAATTGCTGTGGAGTGCTCTAAATGTCAGCTACCAAATACTGATAACATTTAAAGTGCTCCAGATCAATTATTATAAATTATTATTATTCTAAAAACAATAAATGCTATTTTTGCATTTGTTCTTACGACAAGAGTGATTTAGGCATGTTTACCCTGATGTAAACATCTTATATGGTGGTGGTCTGTACCTGCTCTCTTACCCCTCATATAATATGGCATATATTATTCATCTCAGCATCTTTATTACAGTTCTTGGGTATTTATCATGTTTCTGATATCAATTTGGAATAAATGTAATAGATAGATAACCTTTATTACTAATATTAGTGTAATTACACAACATTTTATTAGCGCTAAGGCTAACACCCACCACCTATGACGACTCACCAGACACTGAATGTTACTGCGCCTCTCCCTCCCTCCAATAGCTCCTCCCACTTCGTAACAATGTTAGATGGTGAATTTAATGTATTTTTCTGTAAGCTTAACTCGTTGTATGTGTATTTTACTTTTTTATTGTTTTCTGTAATATATGAGTTATGCAAATTAAAATAAAGTTATGAAGTTGGAGTTTCATTTTTTGTTCTAATGTATACATATTTAATTCAACATTTGGCATCATTACAAAGTGGGCAGAGCTACAGCAGAGGGAGAAGAAGCAGTGTGTCAGTAATTTGATTCCCCATGACACTTCACAACACTATAAAATACTTATTGTAAAATTATACTATTACAGGCCTCCCTCCACAGCCAGCTCATGTCAAAATAACATGTATATAGTACATTATTTTACGATGTTTATATGTGTTTTATGATTGTTCATGGTTCAATAGGTTAAGGAAGCAGTATTGTATTATATTTCCCTACAATATATTGGGGCACCAAACATTCGCGATTTTTCAACATCCACGAGGCTCTTGATCCCCTAACCTTCGCGAATGTTGAGGGATACCTGTACTAGTATGGCACCGACCTCGAAAGGGTTAAGGGTTAAGAGAAAACATTAAGGCAAATTCATCTTGCCCTTTTAATCTTATTTGCACCTTTCGTGAACTTTTCGTTACTTCTGTTTCACTGTTCAAGGTTATATTTTCATTATTACTTGATTTTCTAACAGTCTTTCCCATCTTAACTGATTTTGTTCCAATTTTGTCCATCCCTCCACTCGCTTACTTTTCTTTTCGTGCAAAACCATTGTTAGACCTGGTGCAATCCACTATAATGTAAACAGTGAGGTGATGTTAATTTCCAATATTTTATCTCAAAATATAAGTTTTCCTTGCCACAATAATTTTCCATAGTAATGTTTTCTTTTCATTTTCTGGGACATCCCTCACTCACTGTGCCCTATATCATTCACTATAAGCATTCTGAGATATGGTTTCTCTAAGCTGAGATGGTGGTTGTCCATATGTAGATTTGAAAGCTCAAGTGTGCATGATTTTGTATTTTAAAGAATTTATTTGAAGTAATAATTTATATATATATACTCTATCAGATTCGCATGCGGTGGCGAGAGCTGTGCAAGAAATATCGCAATACAATTAACCACAATGATCTGTACAACACTCGAAAAACTTGCCAATATTTTGATGACCTTAATAATCTGTTTGGTAAGTACGTGTATGCTATTTCACACCTGTTTATTCAGCTGTTATGTTATTTTCCCTTACTTTATCATCAAGGTTCTACATGTACTAGTGTGGGGATTAAGTTAAAGGCTTATTGTCTAGGGTGAATACTTACATTCATGATTAGCTGCTGCATCTGAAAATCTTCACCAGTCATCTCCATGGGTTATTTAAACCACAATTACCAAAAATATCATATATTCAGAGATACACTATTTACAGTAGAACGTCATTTAGCACGAGATTATGTTGCACGTTACGGGTATTGCACGATTTAAGATTTGCGACACATTATCATCTTACACGACGTAAAGATGATATTACACGGTTCGGCAGGAGGGGAAAAATGTTGACGCGCTGTCGCCCGCTGTGGGTTAAACAATTGAGTCAGTGGGGGTCCTACTAAGGGTGGCTATGAGCCACATCAAGTGTTTAATGCTGAAGAGACAAGTGTTTTCTGGAAGAAAATGCCAACACGAACTTATGGAAGAAAATGCCAACACGAACTTATGGAAGAAAATGCCAACACGAACTTGTATCAGTCAGCAAGAGAAAAGTGCACCAGGCTTCAAGACAGCAAAGGATCGCTTCTACTTGCTCCTTTTCGGTAATGCATCAGGTGATTTCAAGTGTAAGCCCATGGTTATTTACTGCCTAAGAATCCTCATGCTTTGAGGAAAAGGAAATTTGTTTTTCCTTCCTGCAAACTGTAAGTTTATTCAGATACATGGGGATAGGAGCTGAGTCTCGACCCCTGCAACCACAATTAGGTGAGTACAGTTACATACATTATCATACATAGAAGCATATGTGTAGAGAACCTAGGATAACCCAAAAAAAGTCAGTCAATGGAAATACTGTCACTCTGACTTTTTTGGGTTATCCTAGGTTCTCTACACATATGCTGCTATGTATGATAATCTTCGTAACTGTATCTGTGTATACCTGAATAAACTTACTTACGGTCCCACATCATCATTCGGGTCTGGTTGATGGGCACATTCACTGGTACCATCCATTTCATACAAGCCAAACAGTATCTGAAACTGAGAAAAAGCTCCAAGGGGGAAGCATCACCATTCTCCCCAAGCCAATAGCTCAGAGATTCCAGAGTGCTTCCCCACTCAGCATTTACAAAGAGAGGGATCCTCTCATCCCAGATGTTAGTATTGTCTATACTAGAGGCTTGCATCATTGTCTGTAAGGTTTGATGGAAGTTCTCTATTTTATCTTGAGATGGAGGGTTATGGATAGCTGAAAAGTTAGGCTTTACCTCTAACCCCTTTAACACATTCCTAAATAATTCTGAGATAAAGTTAGACCCTTGATCTGTTTGTACCTCCCGAGGAAAGCCAACATGAAAAAAGAACTTCATCAAGGTCCTTAAGACTACATGAGCTGTCATCTTATGTAGAGGGACTTCTTCCAGGTACCTGGTAGTGGAGCAAATAATTGAGTAAATAATCATTTCCCATTCTGGTCCTTGGGACTGGACCAACTACATCTACTATCAGCTTGTTGAAGGGTCCACCTAGTGCTGATATAGGCTGAAGGGGAACTGGTTTAATACATTGACAAGGTTTCCCTTGTCAATATAGTAAGACATGATAGGTCTTACTATATTCTTCTACAGTCTCCCACAGCTGGGGCCTGATGAAATGCCTGGAAACCTTGGACATCATCATCTGGTGACAAAACCTTTGTTCTCCTTCCCTTGGTACAACAAACAGAGGCAACTTCTTTGTAAGAGTTTCCTCTTTGAAATGAAAGCACTTATTTAGTTGTGAAACCTCTTCCTTAGCCACAGCTGAGGCTCTGATCAGTGTGACATCATTTTCCTGTACTGAAATTAATTGCATCTTAGTAGATGCAGCCTCTCTCACACTACTTAACTGATCTATGCTCCAATCATGCTCAGCTCTGGCTAAAATTGTGCTAATCTTGGCTTCTTCTATGCAATATAAGTGATTTCTTACTGTTTCTCCTGTATATTACACCATTTTCTTTAGTAAGAGACCAGGGTAAGTGAGAAAACCTTTCTATCATGGTCAAGTACTTGAGTAAATGATTGACTGCCGGCCACCACCCACAACCTCCGGTATAATATGCCAGATATTATTATTTTGACCGTCCTTATTATGCTTTTATCTTATTTATCTTATGTCTGCTATCATTTCTGAATAAATGGTATAAGCAGATAAATTTTATTAGTAATAATAGCGTCAGTATAAGACATATTGTGGCCGAGGTTCAGACTGCTTACACAGCAATTCTTCCCCCTCCTCTTGACTCCTCCTACCTCTGATATAAGCTTCTCCCACAGTGTAATGATGTTCAGTGGTAAATTTAGTGTATTAGAAAGAAAAATAGACAAAATATTATAAAAAAAAAAATCACCTCGCGTTGACTCGTATATTTACGTGGTGAGTCATCTCCAGATATGTTCAAATAGCTATAATTTGCTGTAGAAACATCGTATTACAATGGGATTTTCACCAAAATGTTGCCAGATTCTTAAACTTTTTCTGTAAACAAAACTCATTTTCCATATTTTCAAATTATTTTCCTATCTGCGCGCCGCGAAGGCTTAACCTGTTCCTTAGGCACAAGCATACTCTCACCACAACCCTCCCTGCCACATTCTTGGAATCCTGCTACCCTCACATGTCTCCCTTTTACACCATAGGCTGAGCACATGCTTACCATCACATCCCTCCCATGCCATATGACTAGGCACTTGCTGCCCTCATACTCTTCCTTCTGCACACTGACACTTCTATCTTCACTGCAACAGCAAGTTTAAGATAATATGTAAAGTTTGTTGTGTCAGATACAATGGAAGAAGGAAGAAAGGTAATAGGGGTTTCATCCTTCAGGGAGTATGTTAATTTTAATTTCATTGTTAAAAATTCATATAATTTTGATATGGATTATTTCCATAGAAAGGAATGCATCTCCAGTTATAGCATGGGTTTCTTTTGGAAAGAAATTATGAATTCTCAGTACAGTGGACCATCAGTTTTCGTTCAAAATTCTTTCCAGAATGCTGTTCGAGTGCCGTTACTGAACGAATTTGTTCCCATAAGGACAAATGTAAATTAGATTAGTCGTTTCAGACCCCCAAAAATACACTTACAAAAGCACTTACAAAAATACACTTACATAATTGTTCGAGTTTGGAGGTGAACGAAAACCGAGGCTCCACTGTATGTGTATTTTAGCCATGGATAGTGTCAGTATTACCCTTGCTGGCAGTGAGGCCTCCTTTTAATTAGATGATGGTACTATTTTGCTAATATGCCTTTCTTTCTATCGAATGAGCACAAGAAACTGCCTATTCAACTATCAGAACTACCCTATAAATTATGCAGAAGCTGGTAATTTGGCCAGCTTTACACAAAATTAAAAAATCCAATTTACAGAATCCAAAATAAACCGTCTAGAAATTCCAGGCACTAAAATAACATTTTCTCTGTTCATTAATCACATCCTCAGGTTTCTCTTATATTACACTTGTTCTCCATTTTTAATTAATCATCACAAAAAATCAAAGATTTACCTTACTTCTCGGATAATAAAATATAACTAGGAAGGATTGATCCTGGTTTACTGCATTCCAGTAATTGATTCAGACCTAGTAAAAACCTATAAAACACTGGGAGAGGGTGTAGGGGGTTAAGTCTTGCCTCACCTCTGGAAAATCCTCAAAAGTCATATACAGTGGTCCCTCGACTAGCGGTCATAATCCGTTCCAGGAGCTACGCCTTAACACGAATTGCTCGAAAGTCGAAACCTTATTTCCCATAAGAAATAATGTAAATACAGTGGTACCTCGAGTTACAAGCAGCTCCTAACTCGAACAATTATGTAAGTGTATTTTTGTAAGTGCATTTTTGGGGGTCTGAAACGAATTAATCTAGTTTTCATTATTCCTTATGGGAATAAATTCATTCGGTATCGGCACTCAAACAGCCTTCTGGAACGAATTAAGTTCGTAACTCGAGGTACCACTGTACAATTAATCTGTTCCACCCAAAAATATTCACAAAAAATACATATTAATTATAGTTCTACATACACAAAACAACATTATTAACACACAATTATAAATACTACATACATAATAAATAATAAATACTACAACAGAATAATAAATAACATTTACATACCTTTATTGAAGAGAGTTGCAGGCATCTGGTAGATAGGGAGGAGAACAAGGGGAGGGTGTTAGTGTTTGGAAAGGGAATCCCCCTCCATAAAGACTTCAGGTAACAAGTCCTTATCTGGGGTTACTTCCCATCTTTTTCTTTTAATGCCACTAGGACCAGCTTGAGTCACTAGAACCCTTCCTAGAAAAATAACTATCCAGAGTATTCTGTTTCTGGCGACTCTTCAACATTTTTCTGAAGTGGGGCAAGGTTCTGTCACTGGACATGTTGCAGATGTGGTTTGCTTCAGCTTGCTCAGGGTGGTGTTTTTCAACAAATGTCTGCACATCAGCCCATTTGGAACAAATTTCCTTAATCTCTGAAGAAGTTACTATCTCACCCTGTCCATCCTCCTCCTCTGAATCAATTTCATCTTATGTCGTCTGTTGCTGTTCCTGATGAAGCTCTCTCAGCTCTTCAGTGGTTAGGTCTACCCTGTGCTCCTCCACCAACTCTTCCACATCCTCACCACTCACCTCCAACCCCAGGGACTTGCCCAATTCCACAATAGAGTCCATAACAGGCACAGGGTCGTCAGGGTCAGCCTCAAATCCTTTAACCCTTTCAGGGTCCAAGGGGGGTCTCCGAAACTCGTTCTCAGGGTCCATGAATTTCAAAAAAAAAAAATTCTTTTTTCTTATGAAATGATAGTTTTTTTTCTAAATCTAATAGGCTAAAAAATACATTTTTGCGATCAATACTTAAGGAGATATAGAGGATTGAAGTTGACCAAAATGGAACCGCTTACGGCAACATCGCGGACTGCCTGTCACCCGGTAATAGTTTATTTATTTTTTTTATACTTTTTTCTTTTATTTTTAACATTTTATTTTGTCAAGTAACTTTTTTGTCCTGTGAGACCAATATAAACCATATTTTGTATATATACACTCCTTTTATACTACACAATAACTGCTGGCTGACCAGCTGGCTGGCTAGCTGACCAGCTGGCTGGCTGGCTGACCAGCTGGCTGGCTGGCTAGCTGACCAGCTGGCTGGCTGGCTGAACAGCTGGCTGGATGGATGGCCATCCGACTGGCTGGCTTGCTGACCAACTGGCTGGCTGGCTACCTGACCAATTGGCTGGCTGGCCGTCTGGCTTGCTGAACAGCTGGCTGGATTGATGGCCAGCCGACTGGCTGGCTGACCAGCTAGCAGGCTGGCTGGCTGGCTGACCAGCTAGCAGGCTGGCTGGCTGGCTGGCTTGCTGACCAGTTGGCTGGCTGGCTGGCTGGCTGGCTGGCTGGATAGCTGACCAGTTGGCTGGCTGGCTGGCTGGCTGGATAGCTGACCAGTTGGCTGGCTGGCTGGCTAGCTAGCTGACCAGTTGGCTGGCTAGCTGACCAGTTGGCTGACTGAACAGCTGGTTGCATGGATGGCCAGCCGGCTGACTTGCTGGCTGACCAGCTAGCCGGCTGGGTTGCTGGCTGACCAGCTAGCCGGCTAGCTGACTGACTGACTGACTGGCAGGGAAAATACAATAATAATAATAATAATAATAATAAAATAATAATTATTATTATTGTTGAAGCATGGTGGTAAGTGTGTCAGTCTTATCAGTAATCTAATTACATGTGACATTGCTGAGGGGTGAGGGTCCTCTTATCTTATTATTATCAGCTAAACTAATTAGTTTTGACATTTGATGTGGGTACTCTGCCTTGCCTGCCTCTCTCCCTGCCTGCCTCCCTCCCTGTCTCCCTGCCAGCCAGCCAGCTAGCCAAGGGTGACGGGTTAGCCTCCTCTTATCAGAGTGATGACATTTGACAAATGAGTGTACATTGCCTTCCCTTTATTTGTTTTCACTGTTTTATCTGCCTGTCTGTTTGTCTCTCTTTCTGTCTCTCTCTGTCTCAGAGACAGTCACTATTGAACCAATACTGCCACATCCGAGTCCTGATATATTATTTGTCAGTCTGGATTATCCTAGGTAATTTACACTATGTATTTATCCTATTTTATTTACACTATGTATTTATCCTAGGTTATTTACACTTTGTATTTGTGTACATGTATTTCTGTACTATGAGAACAGATTACATAACTTAAAAGGTGATATAAAAGACCTGGAAAACCCTATCTGAAATTCTAGGAACAAAAAAGATATCCACAAACAGAACAATCAAACTAACAAAAACAGATGAACCCCTACTCCCACCTATTGAAACAGCAAACAAACTCAATGATTTCTTCTCCACCATAGGTAAAAAGCTGGCAAGCAAAATCCCAAGTTCTAATACTCCACCTAACGACTACCTCACTGGCACCTATCCGAACACACTATTCCTAGCCCCAACCAACCCAATAGAAGTTTCACTTATAATCAACACATTAAAAAACAAAGCAGGTGACCTAAATAAATTACCACCTTATATATACAAAAAAGCCTCTCAAGTTCTCTCACCAATTATTGCAACACTTTTTAACAAATCCATTGAATCCTCTACCTTCCCATCAATACTCAAAATAGCGAGGGTCACCCCAATACATAAGGGAGGAGATCAAGCAGACCTGAATAACTACAGGCCGATATCTAACTTACCCCTTCTCTCCAAAATCTTTGAAAAATTAATTCATAGACAAATATATTCCTACCTCACCTCCAACAACGTACTCAACCACTGTCAATTTGGATTCAGGCCTAATAAAAATACAAATGATGCCATTATACACGTTAGAAATAATTTACACCGCCCTTGAGAAAAAAGAAATCCCAGTGGGAATCTTCATTGATTTACGTAAAGCTTTTGATACAGTTGACCATGATCTGTTACACTAAAAATTATCGCACTATGGTATAAGAGGACACTCCCTAAACTACCTAAAATCATACCTTAGCAACAGAAACCAATATGTGTACACAAATGGAGCTAGCTCCACCGCGCAAACTATTACCGTAGGTGTCCCACAGGGAAGTGTTCTTGGCCCACTACTCTTTCTCATTTACATTAACGACCTACCAAATGCATCTCAACTACTCAAACCCATACTTTTTGATATCTACCTGGATGATGACCAACAAACTTACTCTCAATATTGATAAAACCTATTTTATCCAGTTTGGGAACAGAGCTACAAACGCACCACTTAACATAATGATAAACGGGTCCCCTATCGCAAAACTCACAGAGGGAAAATTCTTAGGAATCCATCTTGACAGTTGCCTCAAATTTCAGACACATATACAACAAATCTCCAAGAAAGTCTCAAAGACCGTGGGAATACTATCCAAGATACGGTACTATGTTCCACAACCAGCTCTCCTTACCCTATATCACTCACTCATTTACCCCTACCTCACCTATGGAATCTGCGCATGGGGCTCTACATCAATAACTCATCTCAGACCACTAATAACACAACAAAAGGCAGCAGTTAGAATGATAACAAATTCTCACTCCAGGCAACATACTCCACCAATATTCAAAAACCTAAACTTACTCACCATACAAGACATCCATACTTTTTACTGTGCCTATTACATACATAGAACACACTATGCAAATATTAACCCACCACTCAAACTTAAGAACATAAGAACATAAGAATGGAGGAACACTGCAGAAGGCCTACTGGCCCATACAAGGCAGGTCCTTATCAAAACCACCACTACCTAAGAATTTATTCCCGTACTCACGACACAAATCAAACCCAGCCCCTCCCACTCATATATTTGTCCAATCTCTTTTTAAAGCCACCCAAGGTCCTAGCCTCTATCACAGTACTCGGAAGATTGTTCCACGCATCTACAACTCTGTTCGAAAACCAGTACTTGCCTATGTCCTTTCTAAATCTAAATTTATCCAATTTAAATCCGTTATTTCTGGTTCTTACTTGGTTCGATATCCTCAGTATTTTATTAATATCTCCTTTGTTTATGCCCATCATCCACTTGTACACCTCGATGATATCTCCCCTCATTCTACGTCTCTCCAGAGAGTGGAGATTCAACGCTCTAAGTCTATCTTCATACGGGAGATTTCTTATACTGTAAATCATTTTAGTCATTCTTCTTTGTATGTTCTCCAATGAATCTATATCCATCCTGTAGTAAGGAGACCAAAACTGAGCTGCATAATCCAAATGAGGTCTCACTAGTGATGTATAGTACTCTTACAGAAGGCCGGGTCACCATTTGGAGAAGACCCGGGCCGGACATACCGGCGAACCTACAAGAAGAAGAGAGAAGTATTCTTACACAAGCTTTAGGATGGGGGACATGAGGGACAGAATAAAACTCGTACTGCCAGGAATGCATCTACCAACAGAAAGAGTCGACCAGTACACAAAAAAATAAACTTTTCAAGATAATCATTTCAGATACAGTGGTCCCTCGTGTTTCGGTGATTCCGTATATCGGTGAATTTGTGTTTCGAGCGTTTTTTTGGTCAATGTTTCCCTCGTGTAGAGGCCATTCCCTCGTGTAGCGGTCCGTACCAGACCTGTCCGCTTGCGCGCCTCGCAGGACGCCAGTCTAGTGTTTACCATTGAGAGAACATTACCCAGCGTGCTCTTTCAAACATTTCACAATAAATTTATTGTGTTTATTGCTGGTTTAGTGATTGTCACTGAAATAAGTCACCATGGGTCCAAAGAAGCTTCACAAGTCGATAAAGTGTAGCATTAACAGTGTAGCAATGGAAATAAGTCACTGTCTGACTTTTTTGGGTTATCCAAGGTTTTCTACACATATGCTGCTATGCATGATAATCTATGTATAACTGGACACTATTTATGTATAACTGGATTTGTGTATACCTGAATAAACTTAAGTTAAGCGATTAATCGATAGAAAATGACAAGAAACTTAACTCCTACAATGTTGTTTGAGGATTATCAGGACACTGACAAGAGCGCTGCCCTCTGCCACGATCTCCTCCAAGGTAAGTGTAAGTATTTCTTATTTATATAAGTGTGAATATTTCTTATTTATAAATTAAAGTGTAAATATTTCTTATTTATAAATTATGCACATTGTTTGTGTGAATAGTGTTGGTGGCTTTCTGCTGCCATCCACCACGGTTTATGGTCAGTGGCCCTTATACCCAACAACAACAAACACACTACCACCAGTCCTTCCAGTCCTTACATTCGTAAGGACATGTTTTATTCATTCTAGAGTTTATATCATGTTTCTGTTATTAATATTGTTTATTATGTCATATTAGATTAATTGTGCTAGATAAATAAGCTGTAGAGTTGATATTATTGTCATATTGAAGGATTATCTTGTCCTGCCTCCAAACAAACTCATACGCCAACAAGAGTCTTCAATAAAGGTAAAACTTATTGAACTGTTCATTTGTCCATTATAATTAGTGCTTTATATTTATTTTTCATTGTTTTCTGTATGTAAAACTTTTTTTTTTTTTATTAACACATCGGCCGATTCCCACCAAGGCAAAGTGGCCCGAAAAAGAAAAACTATCATCACGTAAGGAAAGTAGTTTGTTGGATTATGTATTGGTGGATAAAAGGTTGATGGGTAGGCTTCAGGATGTACATGTTTATAGAGGGGCAACGGATATATCAGATCATTATTTGGTTGTAGCTACAGTTAGAGTAAAAGGTAGATGGGACAAAAAGAAAATGGCATCAGCAAGTAAGAGAGAGGTAAAAGTGTATAAACTAAGGTAGGAGGAAGTTAGGGTGAGATATAAGCAACTATTGGCAGAAAGGTGGGCTAGTGCAAGTATGAGTAGTGGAGGGGTCGAAGAGAGTTGGGATAGTTTTAAAAATGCAGTATTAGAATGTGGGGCAGAAGTTTGTGGCTATAGGAGGGTGGGTGCAGGAGGAAAGAGGAGTGAGTGGTGGAATGAAGAAGTAAAGGGTGTGATAAAAGAGAAAAAGGTAGTTTATGAGAGGTTTTTACAAAACAGAAGTGTTAATAGAAGAGCAGAGTATATGGAGAGTAAAAGAAAGGTGAAGAGAGTGGTGAGAGAGTGCAAAAGAAGAGCAGATGAAAGAATGGGAGAGGCTCTGTCAAGAAATTTTGCTGAAAACAAGAAAAATTTTTGGAGTGAGATAAACAAGGTAAGAAAGCCTAGGGAATGAATGGATTTGTCAGTTAAAAACAGAGTAGGGGAGTTAGTAGATGGGGAGCTGGAGGTATTGGGTAGATGGCGGGAATATTTTGAGGAACTTTTAAATGTCGATGAAAAAAGGGAGGCGGTAATTTCATGTACTGGCCAGGGATGTACAACATCGTTTAGGAGTGAAGAAGAGCAGGATGTGAGTGTGGGGGAGGTGCGTGAGGCATTACGTAGAATGAAAGGGGGTAAAGCAGCTGGAATTGACGGGATCATGACAGAAATGTTAAAAGCAGGTGGCGATATAGTGCTGGAGTGGTTGGTATTTTTGTTTAATAAATGTATGAAAGAGGGGAAGGTACCTAGGGATTGGCAGAGAGCATGTATAGTTCCTTTATATAAAGGGAAGGGGGATAAAATAAGATGTAAAAATTATAGGGGAATAAGTTTACTGAGTATACCAGGTAAAGTGTATGGCAGGGTTATTATTGAAAGAATTAGAGGTAAGACAGAGAGTAGGATTGCAGATGAGCAAGGAGGCTTTAGAGTGGGTAGGGGATGTGTAGATCAAGTGTTTACAATGAAGCATATATGTGAACAGTATTTAGATAAAGGTAGAGAAGTTTTTATTGCATTTATGGATTTAAAAAAGGCATATGATAGTGGATAGGGGAGCAATGTGGCAAATGTTGCAAGTGTATGGAATAGGTAGTAAGTTACTGAAGGCTGTAAAGAGTTTTTATGAGGATAGTGAGGCTCAGGTTAGGGTGTGTAGGAGAGAGGGAGATTACTCCCCGGTAAAAGTAGGTCTTAGACAGGGATGTGTAATGTCACCATGGTTGTTTAATATATTTATAGATGGGGTTGTAAAATAAGTAAATGCTAGGGTGTTGGGGAGAGGGGTGGGATTAAATTATGGAGAATTAAATGCAAAATTGGAGTTGACACAGTTACTTTTTGCTGATAATACTGTGCTTATGGGAGATTCTAAAGAAAAGTTGCAAAGGTTAGTGGACGAGTTTGGGAGAGTGTGTAGAGGTAGATTATGGAAGAAGTAAATGTTTTCAGATATTTGGGAGTTGACGTGTCAGCGGATGGGTTTATGAAGGATGAGGTTAACCATAGAATTGATGAAGGAAAAAAGGTGAGTGGTGCATTGAGGTATCTGTGGAGACAAAAAACGTTATCCATGGTGGCAAAGAAGGGAATGTACGAAAGTATAGTGGTACCAACACTCTTATATGGGTGTGAAGCATGGGTTGCAAATGAGGCAAATGAGGCAGTGGAGATGTCCTGTCTAAGGTAAATGTGTGGTGTAAATATTATGCAGAAAATTCGGAATGTGGAAATTAGGAGAAGGTGTGGAGTTACTAAAAGTATTTGTCAGAGGGCTGAAGAGGGGTTGTTGAGGTGGTTTGGTCATTTAGAGAGAATGGATCAAAGTAGAATGACTTGGAGAGCGTATAAATCTGTAGGGGAAGGAAGGCGGGGTAGGGGTCGTCCTAGAAAAGGTTGGAGAGAAGGCGTAAAGGAGGTTTTTTGGGCGAGGGGCTTGGACTTCCAGCTAGCACGTGTGAGCGTGTTAGATAGGAGTGAATGGAGACGAATGGTTTTTGGGACATGACGATCTGTTGGAGTGTGAGCAGGGTAACATTTTGTGAAGGGATTCAGGGAAACCAGTTAATTGATTTAGTTTGACTTGAGTCCTGGAAATGGGAAGTACAATGCCTGCACTTTAAAGGAGGGGTCTGGGATAGTGACAGCTGGGAGGGACAATTCTCAGCTGTCGTATCTGAGCTCCTCTGGAAAGACAGTGATTATGTATGAGTGTGGTGAAAGTGTTGAATGATGATGAAAGTATTTTCTTTTTGGGGATTTTCTTTCTTTTTGGGTCACCCTGCCTCGGTGGGAGATGGCCGACTTGTTGAAAAAAAAAATATATATTTAGGGGTTGTTGAGGTGGTTTGGACATGTAGAAAGGATGGAACCAAATAGAATGTCTTCGAGAGTGTATAAATCTGTAGTGGAGGGAAGGCGGGGTAGGGGTCGGCCTAGGAAAGGTTGGAGGGAGGGGGTAAAGGAGGTTTTGTGTTTGAAGGGCTTAGACTTCCAGCAAGCATGCATGAGCGTGTTAGATAGGAGTGAATGGTGACAAATGGTTTTTAGGACTTGAGGTGCTGTTGGAGTGTGAGCAAGGTAACATTTATGAAGGGATTCAGGGAAACCGGCAGGCCAGACTTGAGTAATGGAGATGGGAAGTACAGTGTATGCACTCTGAAGGAGGGATGTTAACAGTACAGTACAGAATGGGGCAAATAACCAGAGACCAAACTAAATGTCTCGCGTCAATCTTAACCAGCCTGATAAGGTCAAAAAAAATTGTATTATGAGAACAGATAATAATAATAATAATAACAATAATAATACTTTATTGAGACATTGTACAATTATATATGGTAGACACAGTTATACATAGTTATTACATAGTTATTACTTAGTTATTAATGAGATGTACATGCCAAAAGCCCCTAATATGCTGTGCATTGCGGGCATTCTTAGGACTACTTAATTCTAGACTACATGGTAAAAAGTTATGGTTGATAATTTATAAAATAAGTAAAGTTGCATATCTAAGTTCTAAAGTTTGAATATAAGTTGAACATATCAATTAATTGTAGCAATGCAACTAATTGAGTGAGATAACAATTTAAAACAATTAATTGCATTGCAGTTAGTTTACGTGGTCATTATAATGTAAGTGTTGTGGAAATAATTAGCTAAGTATGTAATATTCATAACAGGTTTTACATTCAATTGATTAGTCAGGTTTTTACGTTAAGTGATTATTCTACTTTGTTGGGAATGTTTGATATTGAGCAATTAGCTTTGGGTGAGAAGGTGGTTTTTTAGCATCGTTTTGAATTGGGGTACAGGTAGGGTTTCTTTGGCAATGACAGGTAATGAATTCCAAATTTTCGTGCCTTTTATATGCATTGAGTTTTTACATAGTGTTAGATGGACACGGGGAACATCGAGGAGTAATCTGTGTCTAGTGTTATGGTCATGTGTCCTGTTAAAATTGGTAAGGAGAAGTTTGAGTGGTGGGTTAATATTTGCATAGAGTGTTCTATGTATGTAATAGGCACAGTAAAAAGTATGGATGTCTTGTATGGTGAGTAAGTTTAGGTTTTTGAATATTGGTGGAGTATGATGCCTGGAGTGAGAATTTGTTATCATTCTAACTGCTGCTTTTTGTTGTGTTATTAGTGGTTTGAGATGAGTTATTGATGTAGAGCCCCATGCGCAGATTCCATAGGTGAGGTAGGGGTAAATGAGTGAGTGATAGAGGGTAAGGAGAGCTGGTTGTGGAA
This sequence comes from Cherax destructor, assembly GCA_009830355.1. Taxonomy (NCBI): domain Eukaryota; kingdom Metazoa; phylum Arthropoda; class Malacostraca; order Decapoda; family Parastacidae; genus Cherax; species Cherax destructor. The sequence goes on from WNWK01027190.1 coordinate 15,998, forward strand.
CATAGTACCGTATCTTGGATAGTATTCCCACGGTCTTTGAGACTTTCTTGGAGATTTGTTGTATATGTGTCTGAAATTTGAGGCAACTGTCAAGATGGATTCCTAAGAATTTTCCCTCTGTGAGTTTTCTGATAGGGGACCCGTTTATCGTTATGTTAAGTGGTGCGTTTGTAGCTCTGTTCCCTAATTGGATAAAATAGGTTTTATCAATATTGAGAGTAAGTTTGTTGGTCATCATCCAGGTAGATATTTTCTGCAATTCAGTATTTGCAGTGTTGGCTAGTGTATCTGGGCTTGGGTGAGAGATAACGTATATAGTGTCATCTGCAAAAAGTATGGGTTTGAGTAGTTGAGAGGCATTTGGTAGGTTGTTAATGTAAATGAGAAAGAGTAGTGGGCCAAGAACACTTCCCTGTGGGACACCTACGGTAATAGTTTGCGCGGTGGAGCTAGCTCCATTTGTGTACACATATTGGTTTCTGTTGCTAAGGTATGATTTTAGGTAGTTTAGGGAGTGTCCTCTTATACCATAGTGTGATAATTTTAAGTGTAACGGATCATGGTCAACTGTATCAAAAGCTTTACGTAAATCAATGAAGATTCCCACTGGGATTTCTTTTTTCTCAAGGGCGGTTTAAATTATTTCTAACATGTGTATAATGGCATCATTTGTATTTTTATTAGGCCTGAATCCAAATTGACAGTGGTTGAGTACGTTGTTGGAGGTGAGGTAGGAATATATTTGTCTATGAATTAATTTTTCAAAGATTTTGGAGAGAAGGGGTAAGTTTGATATCGGCCTGTAGTTATTCAGGTCTGCTTGATCTCCTCCCTTATGTATTGGGGTGACCTCGCTATTTTGAGTATTGATGGGAAGGTAGAGGATTCAATGGATTTGTTAAAGAGTGTTGCAATAATTGGTGAGAGAACTTGAGAGGCTTTTTTGTATATAAGAGGTGGTAAGTTATTTAGGTCACCTGCTTTGTTTTTTAATGTGTTGATTATAAGTGAAAATTCTATTGGGTTGGTTGGGGCTAGGAATAGTGTGTTCGGATAGGTGCCAGTGAGATAGTCGTTAGGTGGAGTATTTGAACTTGGGATTTTGCTTGCCAGCTTTTTACCTATGGTGGAGAAGAAATCATTGAGTTTGTTTGCTGTTTCAATGGGTGGGAGTAGGGGTTCATCTGGTTTTGTTAGCTTGATTGTTCTGTTTGTGGATATCTTTTTAGTTCCTAGAATTTCAGATAGGGTTTTCCAGGTCTTTTTTATATCACCTTTTAAGTTCTGTAATCTGTTCTCATAGTACAATTTTTTTGACCTTATCAGACTCGTTAGGTTTGATGAGTAGCTTTTTGTTTGTTCTCTTTTTATTTGACCCATTCTGTACTGTTTTTCATATAGGTGCTTTATATTAATGGATTTGAGTATGCTGGGGGTTAGCCAGGGACTATTTAATCTTTTAGTGGAACAGAATTCTTCCTCCGTAAGCCATGCGTGTCGTAAGAGGCGACTAAAATGACGGGAGCAAGGGGCTAGTAACCCCTTCTCCTGTATATATTACTAAAGTTAAAAAGAGAAACTTTTGTTTTTCTCTTTGGGCCACACCGCCTTGGTGGGAAACGGCCGACTTGTTGAAAGAAAGAAAGATATATATACAGTGGACCCTCGGTTAACGAAATTAATCCGTTCCAGGAGCTATTTCTTAATCTGAATCTTTCGTTATCTGAAACCTTATTTCCCATAAGAAATAATGTAAATACTACAATTAATTCGTTCCACAAAAAAATAATCACTCAAAATAAAAAAAAATAACATTTACTTACCTTTATTGAAGAGACTTGCAGGCATCTGGAAGATATAGATGATGACTGGAGCAGGTGTTAGTGGTTGGAAGGGAATCCCCCCCCAAAAAAGGACTTCAGGTGACAAGTCCCTCTCTGGGGTTACTTCCCTTCTTGGTCTTTTAATGCCACTAGGACCAGCTTGAGAGTCACTAGACCCCTGCCTGGTGAAGTAACTGTCCAGAGTCCTCTGTTTCTGGCAACTCTTCAACACTTTTCTGAAGTACAACATGGCTCTGTCACTGAAGTGGTTACACAGAAGGCTCATTTCAGCTTGCTCAGGGTGGTATCTTTCAACAAATGTCTCCAACTGATTCCACTTTATACACATCTCCTTAAGCACTGAAGAAGGCACTTCCTTATCTCTCTCTCTCTCTTCCTGTGAAGCAATAACCTCAGCTGTGGTCTGTTGCTGTTCCAGATGAAGCTCTTGCAGCTCTTCAGTTGTTAGCTCTATCCTGTGCTCCTCCACCAACTCTTCCACATCCTCACCACTCACCTCCAACACCAGGCTGTTCCCCAATTCCACAATATCTTCCACAACATGTTCCACAACAGGCACAGGGTCGTCAGGGTCAGGGTCAGCCTCAAATCCTTCAAAATTCCTCTCTTGGACACAATCCGGCCACAGTGGTCTCCAAGCAGAGTTCAGAGTCCTGGAAGTCACTTCCACCCAAGCCTTACCTATAAGGCCTATGCAATGCACGATATTGAGGTGTTCTTTCCAGAACTCTCTTAGGGTCAATTCAGAGTCATTGGTCATATTAAAGCACCTCTGAAACAGTGCTTTGGTGTACAGTTTCTTGAAGTTGGAAATGACCTGCTGGTCCATGGGCTGGAGGAGAGGAGTGGTGTTAGGAGGCAAGAACTTCACTCTGATGAAATTTATGTTGTCAGGCAACAACTCTTGCAAGTTGTGAGGATGAGCAGGAGCATTGTCCAGTAGCAGGAGGCACTTGAGTGGCAATTTCTTTACCAGGAGGTATTTCTTCACACTAGGGCCAAAAACTCCAGTCAACCATTCCTTGAAAATCTCCGTAGTGACCCATGCCTTGGTGTTAGCTTTCCAATGCACACAATTTATTCTTGTCAACACCGTGTTTCCTGAAGGGTCTGGGATTTCTCGTGATGCACCAGTAAAGGCTTCACTTTAAAACCACCACTGGCATTGGCACACATCATAAGAGTTAGCCTGTCTTTCATAGGCTTGTGTCCTGGCTGTGCCTTTTCCTCCTGAGTAATGTAGGTCCTGTTGGGCATTTTCTTCCAAAACAGGCCTGTTTCATCACAATTAAACACTTGTTGGGGAGGAATTGTTCAGCCTCTACGAACCCCTTGAATTTGCACAAATTTTCAGCTGCACGTTTGTCTGAGCTGGCTGCCTCACCATGTCTCACAACATTGTGTATGCCACTACGTTTCTTAAACTTCTCAAACCAGCCTTTGCTGGCTTTAAAATCACTCGCCTCACCACTGGTTCCAGGCATTGTCTTGACAAGATCTGCGTGCAACTTCCTTGCATTTTCACAAATTATCGCCATAGAAATACTATCACCCGCTCTCTGTTTTTCATGGATCCACACCAACAACAACTTCTCAACCTCATCCAGTGTTTTCGATCTTTGTTTTGTTAACAAATTAACCCCTTTTGCAACATTAGCTTCCTTGATCTCATATCTCTGTGCCAGGATACTGCCGATAGTAGATGGATTTTTCTTGTACATCCTGGAAAGATCACTCAGACGTACACCACTCTCATATTTTTCTATGATTTCCTTCTTTAGTTCGATGGTGTTCCTCACTCTCTTTACCACAGGGGTGCCACTAGGAAGCTTCTTTGGACCCATGGTGACTTATTTCACAGTGGCAATAACTAAACCACCAAAAAAGACACCAAATATATTGTGAATCTTTGAAAGAGCGCGCTAGGTAATGTTCTCTCAATAGTAAACAACGCTTCACTGGCGTCCTGCGCTTCGCGGAGCAGGCGGACACGTCTACCTTTCATTAACCGAGGAATTTTTCGCTAACCGATTACGAAAAAAACTTTCGTTTTCCTAAATTTTCGTTAACTGGACCTTTCGTTAACCGAGGGTCCACTGTATATATATATATATATATATCTTTCTTTCTTTCAACACGTCGGCCGTTTCTCACCGAGGCAGGGTGACCCAAAAACAAAGAAAATCCCCAAAAAGAAAATACTTTCATCATCATTCAACACTTTCACCACACTCATACATAATCACTGTCTTTGCAGGCGCTCCCGATACGACAGCTGAGAATAGTCCCTCCCAGCGTCACTATCCCAGACCCCTCCTTTAAAGTGCAGGCATTGTACTTCCCATTTCCAGGACTCAAATCCAACTATATCAATTAACTGGTTTCCTGAATCCCTTCACAAAATGTTACCCTGCTCACACTCCAACAGATCGTCATGTCCCAAAAAACCCTTCGTCTCCATTCACTCCTATCTAACACGCTCACACATGCTTGCTGGAAGTCCAAGCCCTCGCCCACAAAACCTCCTTTACCCCTCCCTCCAAACCCTTTTTCTAGGACAACCTCTACCCCGCCTTCCTTCCCCTACAGATTTATACGCTCTCCAAGTCATTCTACTTTGATCCTTTCTCTCTAAATGACCAAACCACCTCAACAACCCCTCTTCAGCCCTCTGACAAATACTTTTAGTAACTCCCACCTTCCCTAATTTCCACATTCGAATTTTCTGAATAATATTTACACCACACATTGCCCTTAGACAGGACATCTCCACTGCCTCCAGCCTCCTCCTCGCTGCAGCATTTGCAACCCATGCTTCACACCCATATAAGAGTGTTGGTACCACTATACTTTCGTACATTCCCTTCTTTGCCTCCATGGAAAACGTTTTTTGTCTCCACAGATACCTCAACGCACCACTCACCTTTTTTCCTCCATCAATTCTATGGTTAACCTCATCCTTCATAAACCCATCCACTGACACGTCAACTCCCAAATATCTGAAAACATTTACTTTTTCCATAATCCCTCTCTCCAATGTGATATCCAATTTTTCTTTATTTAAATCGTTGATACCCTTCATCACTTTACTTTATCTATGTTCACTTTCAACTTTCTACCTTTACACACTCTCCCAAACTCGTCCACTAACCTTTGCAACTTTTCTTTAGAATCTCCCATAAGCACAGTATCATCAGCAAAAAGTAACTGTGTCAACTCCCATTTTGCATTTAATTCCCATAATTAAATCCAACCCCTCTCCCCAACACCCTAGCATTTACTTTTACAACCCCATCTATAAATATATTAAACAACCATGGTGACATTACACAACCCTGTCTAAGACCTACTTTTACTGGGAAGTAATCTCCCTCTCCCTACACACCCTAACCTGAGCCTCACTATCCTCATAAAAACTCTTTACAGCCTTCAGTAACTTACTACTTATTCCATACACTTGCAACATTTGCCACATTGCTCCCCTATCCACTCTATCATATGCCTTTTCCAAATCCATAAATGCAATGAAAACTTCTCTACCTTTATCTAAATACTGTTCACATACTTGCTTCACTGTAAACACTTGATCTACACATCCTCACCCACTCTAAAGCTTCCTTGCTCATCTGCAATCCTACTCTCTGTCTTACCTCTAATTCTTTCAATAATAACAATGCCATACACTTTACCTGGTATACTCAGTAAACTTATTCACCTATAATTTTTACACTCTCTTTATCCCCCTTCCCTTTATAAAAAAGGAACTATACATGCTCTCTGCCAATCTAGGTACCTTCCCTCTTTCATACACTTATTAAACAAAAATACCAACCACCCCAGCACTATATCCCCCTGCTTTTAACATTTCTGTCATGATCCTGTAAGTTCCAGCTGCTTTACCCCTTTCATTCTACGTAATGCCTCATGCACCTCCCCCACACTCACATCCTGCTCTTCTTCACTCCTAAACGATGTTGTACCTCCTGGCCAGTACATGAAATTACCGCCTCCTTTTTCATCGACATTTAAAAGTTCCTCAAAATATTCCCGCCATCTACCCAATACCTCCAGCTCCCCATCTACTAACTCCCCTACTCTGTTTTTAACTGACAAATCCATTCGTTCCCTAGGCTTTCTTACCTTGTTTATCTCACTCCAAAAAAATTTCTTGTTTCAGCAAAATTTCTTGACAGAGCCTCTCCCATTCTTTCATCCGCTCTTCTTTTGCACTCTCTCACCACTCTCTTCACCTTTCTTTACTCTCCATACTCTGCTCTTCTATTTACACTTCTGTTTTGTAAAACCTCTCATAGCTACCTTTTTCTCTTTTATCACACCCCTTTACGTATATATAATAGGTAGTAGGTTGGTAGACAGAAACCACCAGGGAAGTACTACCCTCCTGCCAAGTGAGTGTAAAACGAAAGTCAGATTTGTTTACATGATGGTAGGATTGCTGGTGTCTTTCTTCTGTCCCATAAACATGCAAGATTTCAGGTACGTCTTGCTACTTCTACTTACACTTAGGTCACGCACACATACATGTACACGTTTTTATATATACACACACTCATCTGAGTTTTTTGATTTTATCAATACAGTCATACCCGTGTTGATGCTGTCATCTTACGTTATTTTCGATACCGATATTTATAACGTAAAAAATTGATTGCGTTAACGATGTTTGCTTCGTGTAACGACATTCGTACCGGACGTATCCGCTGGGCCCAGTTGGCGTCAGTGTGCTATTGTTTACAAGTGAGTGCGACCCACCCACACCCACGCATTCATACCAGTATATTGTCATTATTCCACTGTTTTTAGTGCTTGAACTGCTAAATAAGCCACCATGGGCCCCAAGAAAGCTCCTAGTGCCAAGCCTGTGGTAAAGAATGTGCAGGGAGTGAAGCATTCATGCAGGGAGTGTAGCATTTATGCAGGGAGTGTAGCAGGCATGCAGGGAGTGTGCAGGCAGCAGGAGGTAGCAAAGATGCAGAGTGTGTAGCAGGGATGCGGAGTGTAAGCAGGCATGCAGGGAGGTAGCAAAGATGCAGGGAGTGTAGCAGGGATGCAGGGAGTGTAGCAGGGATGCAGGGAGGTGCAGGATGCAGGAGTGTAGCAAGATGCAGGGAGTGTAGCAAGGATGCAGGGAGTGTAGTAGGTATGCAGGGAGTGTAGCATTCATGCAGGAGGTGTAGCATTCATGCAGGGTGTGTAGCAAAGATGCAGGGTGTGCAGGATGCAGGGAGGTAGCAGGGATGCAGGGAGTGAGCAAGGATGCAGGGAGTGTAGCAGGGATGCAGGGAGTGTAGCAAGGATGCAGGGAGTGTAGCAAGGATGCAGGGAGGCGGATGCAGGGAGTGAGTAGGCATGCAGGAGTGTGCATTCATGCAGGGAGTGTAGCATTCAAAGAAAAGGCCAGTAACCCCAGAAAGAACGGTCCTGCAGTGTTAATGGAAGGGATTCCCTCCAAACACTGCATACTACTCCACCTTCTCCTCCTCCGTCCTCCACACATCAACAACTCTTCAATAAATGGGTGACATGTTATTGTCAATATTTACATTGTATTTTAGGTATTACTCATTAAATTGTGTATTATTTAATGTCAAAAGTTCAAAAATATTTTATTTAACTACTTTTGAAGTCTTGGCGGATTAAATTTATTTAAATTTATTTTTTTAAAAACTGATTCGTCGTTTTTCCTTTAAAAATGCCCTCTCTGACGGATTAATATTAAGTGAGGTACCCTGTAGTTCTTATTCTTATTGCTTTCCTTTCATATCCATGGGGAAGTGAAAGAATCTTTCCCTCAACCATGCGTGGCGAAAAGAAACTAAAATGCCAGGAACAATGGGCAGTAACCCTTTTCCTGAGATTTAAAAAAGAAAAAGAAAAACCAAAGTGGATGTTTGAATGTGCTGGATTTGAGAATGATAAAAGAGATGATTGTAGATGTTATGAATGAAAAGAAGCTGGATGTCCTGGCTTTAATGAGACAAAGCTAAAGGGGGCGAGGAGAGTTTCTGTGGGGAGAAATAAATGGGATTAGGTGGGGTTTCAAATAGAGTTAGGAGCTAAAGAAGGAGGCAATAATGTTGAATAATCAGTTATGGGGAAAGAGGGAATATAAATGTATAAATTAAGGATTATGTGGAGAAAATAAAGGTTGGATGTGAAAATGGGTTTTAGTAAGTGTTTATGCACCTGGGAGAAGAGAGAGAAATGTGGGAGAGGGATTTTGGGAAATGTTGAGTGAGGGGAGGAGTTTTGAACCAAGTGAGAGTAATTGTGGTTGGGGATCTTAATGCTAAAGTGGGTAAAAATGTTGTGGAGGGAGTAGTAGGTAAATTTGGGTGCCAGGGATAAATGTAAATGGGGAACCGAATTGAGCTATGTGTAGAAAGAGGTTTGGTAATAATAATAATTTTTAGAAAAGAGTAAATAAGTATACAAGGTATGATATAGCCGTAATGAATGTAGTTTTTAGATTATGAAAGGGGATTAAAGGTTGATGGGTAGGCTTCAGGATGTACATTTTTGAGGGGCAAGGATATATGGATCATTATTTATTGTAGCTACAGTTAGAGAAAAGGAGATGGGACAAAAGAAAATGGCAACACAAGTAAGGGGGGAAAAAAAGTGTATAAACTAAGAGAGGAGGAAGGTAGGGTGAGATTTAAGCAAGATTGGCAGAAAAGTTAGTGCAAGTATGAGTAGTGGGGGTTGAAGAGGTTGGATAGTTTTAAAATGCAGTATTAGAATGTGGGGACAGAAGTTTGTGGCTATTGGAGGGTGGGGCAGGAGGAAAAGGAGTGGTGGTGGAATGAAAAGAAAGGGTGATAAAAAGAAAAGGTAAGAGAGGTTTTTACAAACAAAGTGTTAATAGAAGACAGAGTATTAGAGAATAAAAGAAAGGTGAAGAGATTGAAAAGGAGAGGATGAAAAGTGGAGAGGCACTGTCAACAAATTTAGCTGAAAATAAGAAAAGTTTTGGAGTGAGATAAAATTAAAAAGCTAGGAAAAAATGGATTTGCATTAAAAACAGAGTAGGGGAGAGATGGGGGCTGGAGGATTGGGGAGGGGGAATATTTTGAGGCTTTTAAATGTCAATGAAGAAAGGTAGGTGGTAATTTCATGCACTGGTCAGGGAGGGTATAAATCTTTAGGAGGAGGAAGACAGGAGTGAGGTGGGTGAGGTGCGTGAGGCATTAATAAAGGAAACGGGGAAAGCAGCAGAAACTGCGGGATCATGACAGAAATGTTAAAAGCGGGGAATATTGTGTTGGAGTGGTTTTTTATTGTTTAATAAATGTATGAGAGAGAGATTTTGGGAAATGTTGCAATGTATGGAACTTTTGAACCAAGTGAGAGAGTAATTGTGGTAGGGGACCCAAATCTAAATGGAGAAACATGTAGAGAGGGGTGGTAGGTAAGTTTGGGGTGCCAGGGTAAATGATAAGGGTCCCTTGATTGAACTTTGTATAGAAAGGGGTTTAGTTAAGGTAATACCTATTTTAAGAAAAAGAGGATAAGTAAGTAAACAAGATAAAAGTGTGGGCAATGACAGAAGTTTGTTGGACTACGATTGGTAGATAAAAGACTGTTGAGTAGACTTGGATGTACGTTTAAGAGGGGCCAGATATATCAGATCACTTTTTAGTTGTAGCTAAAGGGGGTGGAGATGGGAAAGGAAAATAGAATCAAAATAAGAAGGTGAAGGTTTATAAACTAAAAAGGAGGCAGTTATTAAGATATAAACAACTATTGGAGGATGGGGTTAGTGAGAGGTAGGCAATGGGGTCAAAGATGTATGGGGTAGGTTAAAGAATGTAGTGTTAGAGTGTTCAGCAGAAGTTTGTGGTTACAGGAAAGTGGGTGCAGGAGGGAAGAAGAGCGATTGGTGGAATGATGATGTAAAGATAGTAAGGGAGAAAAAGTTAGCATATAAGGTTTTACAAAGTAGAAGTGATGCAAAGAGGAAAGAGTATATGGAGAGAAAGAGAGTGGTGAAGAAATGTAAAAATAGAGCAAATGAGAGAGTCGTGAGATGTTATCAACAAATTTTGTTGAAAATAAGAAAAAGTTTTGGAGTGAGATTAATAAGTTGAGGAACCAAGGGAACAAATGGATTTGACAGTTAAAAATAGGAGAGGAAAGTTATTAAATGGAGAGTTAGAGGGATCAAAAGATGGAGGAATATTTTGAGGAGTTGTTAAATTTGATGAAGACAGAGAAGCTGTGATTTTTGTATAGCAAGGAGGAATAACATCTTGAAGGAGTGTGGAAGAGAAAGTTGTGAGTGTGGGGAAAGTTCGTGAGGCAGTGAGTAGAATGAAAGGGTAAGGTAGCTGGGATTGATGGGATAAAGATAGAAATGTTAAAAGCAGGTGGGGATATAGTTTTGGAGTGGTTGGTGCTATTATTTTTAAAAAATGTATGGAAGAGGGTAAGGTACCTAGGGACTGGCAGAGAGCGTGTATTATTCCTTTGTATAAAGGCAAAGGGGACAAAGAGAGTGCAAAATTATAGGGAATAAGTCTGTTGAGTATACCAGGTAAAGTGTATGGTAGAGTTATTATAGAAAGAATTAGGAGTAAGACAGAGGCAGGATAAGAATGAACAAGGGGGCTTAGAAAGGTAAGGGTGTGTAGACCAAGTGTTTTTTAAGTGAAACATTAGGTGAACAGTATTTAATGGGTAAACAG
>WNWK01027191.1:0-26549 GCA_009830355.1 Cherax destructor
TTTTTCCCCCCTTTCTAGTTTGCATCTTCCCTCTTTCCTTAAGGGAATTTCCTTGAGCAAACCTCAATACCACAGAGTTAATTTGTTCAAGACATAGGTTGGGATCCGTGATGCTTAGGCAATCTTCCCAGTTTATATCATTTAGGATTTGGGTTTTACTTGGTCCCACCTTATGTTTTGTTATTGAAGTTGAATTTGGAGAAAGCTCCTCACGGCTGATCACATTTTGTTGATCTGGAGCCCCGCATGCATGTCTGGACCTCTATTATGTTGTGATCTGAGTATATTGTTTTTGATATGATGACTTTCGTATCAGATCATCATTGTTGGTGAAGATGAGGTCCAGCGTATTCATAGTTTTAAGACGAGGTATGATAAAGCTCATGGAGCAGGAAGAGAGAGGACCTAGTAGCGATCAGTGAAGAGGCGGGGCCAGGAGCTGAGTTTCGACCCTGCAACCACAATTAGGTGAGTACACACACAAAGGTGACCGGAACTGAACGCGTAAACTAAAAAGGCCTTACCAATGATGTGTAGTTATAATAACCTTGGGACCTAAAATTACTTGTATAACACTTGTTATAAAGTCAAGGTTGTTATGACGACGTGGTGTTGGAGTATGAGCAAGATAACATTTATGACGGGATTCAGGAAAACCAGTTAGGTAAACTTCAGTCCTTGAGGTGGGAAATACAGCGCCATCACACTGAAAGAAGGGTGTGGATAGTGCAGTTGGAATAGACAGCACACGAATGGCAAGACAGTGATTGTGTTGATGATGGTGAATGTTTCCTTTTTTTTTGGGGGTAGGGGTTCACCATACCTCGGTAGAAGATGGTTAGTGTTCAAAACACCAAATTCTTTCGCATTCGATTAAAACCGTGGATTTCCATTTTGATTTTCTTCATTTTGTTAAAGTCGTTATCTTGGTAAAGCTGTGTTCACGGTAGGGGGGGGGAAGGTGCTAGTGAAGGACTCATTACTCAGTGACTTGTAGTTACCCTCCCCTTCATTATAATAACAATATTAAAGAATAAAACACAAAACCGTCATACCTAAACATCGTCATAAGTTTGTTTAGTACGTGCGAGATTAATTGTGCATAATTAATATTTATGCCTCGATCCAAGAGAGAATTCCTTCTCTGGTACGTGTTATTACCCGCATCAGTCTTCCATATGGAATGTCTTACTGAAGTGCGTCTGTATTCTGTAGAACTAATGTGAACTTCTGCTTCAAATATTGTACTTTAAGTCAAAACTTGCGCTTTGTGTGGGGTGGCGGCGGCGACCACGAGTGGCGGCGGCGACCGCGAGTGGCGGCGGCGACCGCGAGTTTGAAGTGTGATGCGTGATGGACAGTAACTGTGGGTCGCTGAAAATGTAGTGCCTGGTAGTGGTGTTGGTGTTCGAAGAATGGTGCTGTTGTGATGGTTGCACCATAGGAAGTGTGGTTTTGTGATCAAAATATGTAGCATTTTTTTTTACGGTGTCGCTAAGGTGCGTTTTTTTTTCTGCAATAGTAAACTAACACTTAAGATTAGGTGTAGATCAGAGACACTGATTATGGGAATAATTTTTCTAAAAACTGCTTCGAGACTCCTGGTAAAGAAGATTGTCAGACGGAGTAGTAGTCATAGACAGGAGCGTGAAACTTGGATAAATAGATTTAGATTTTGACACCGAAGTGGCTAGTTTATTGTGCACCCCATAGCCATTCTGTGGACGGTAGGCAAGAGCATATGCATACACAAAAGGCCTAGGAACTAGGCCCCAAAAAAGGGGTTTAAAAATTGTACATTTGGATTTATATCTACAGTTCACTTATCTGTTACAAGCAAATTTAGGGAATTTGCTTAGTATACCTGGTATCTTATTTTCATTAATAAGATACTTGACATGTCATATAGGTTATTATACTGTCTATCTCTGTATTCCCTCAATAAGTGGACAATTAAGTACATAGTGTTCAAGACAGTGACAATATACATGATCACATAATTTGCATTTAGTTTGATCATCATCTATGTGTCTCCCAAACTGCCAGAAGTACTTGTAGCCAAGCCTAAGCCTGGCCACTACAACATCAGTCAGTCTGTTCACATTGCAAGTTGCTCCATACACATACTTATCTACGTTCATGTTATCATAGTAGGTTATAGATCTACTCAGGCTTCTAACTGCATTCTTATAACAATCATTTTCATTATTTACTTCCCTAATATTATTCCTAATGCTAGACACAGATATACCAAAGTTACACTCTACATTCTCCTTCTGGTTACTCTTCTTTGCTAACATATCAACTTTATCATGAAGGAGAGGCTTTCAAAGTCTGTGGATGAATAATAGGCTCAAATATCTTTTAGGGCAAAAGAAAGGAATTTATAGCGCATAAAAAGAGGTGAGGTTCATCTTATAAATCAGTATACTGACATTAAGAGGGACGTTAAAAGAGGATAAGAAAAGCTAAACGGGACTACGAAATTAAAGTTGCTAGGGATTCAAAAACTAACCCAAAAGTTTTCAGGTTTATAGAACAAAAGTTAGAGATAAGATAGGTCCCCTTAAAAATAACTCTGGGCATCTTGCTGACAAGGAGAATGATATGTGCTCTATTTTTAATAATTATTTTCTATCAGTTTTCACAAAGGAAGACACTAATAATATCCCAATGGTAATTTTTACAGTGGCCCTGACGAAGATAAATTATGTAATATCACAGTGTGGAAGACGTGTCTTGTGTGCTCTCTGTGAATCTGAACAAATGTTCCTCTCTGAGCTACTCTACCAGCAGCTGATGGAAGAACTGAGGGAAGCTAAGCTTGAGGTACAGCGACGCTGAGGAAAACAGGAGGATTGTATAATCCTCCGTTGAGAATCCTCAGCCAAAGAAAGGAACCTGGGACAGTGGCTAAAACACATGGAGACAAATTAAGGATCAAGAGGCGGGTGAAGGTAGAAACAACGAGCCCAGGAGAATGTTGTGAAACATGAGCCCATTCTCCGTGCTACCGATGAATGTGAGTCGACTTCTGGGACAGTCAGGTTAGATACATGGAAGGGCTATCTCTTTGGTTGATGGAGTAGGAGACAGAGGGTTTGCTTTCCTGGGGCTGGGATGGAAGATATTGTTAGCCGTCTGGACGACACCATGAGAGGTAATGGGAGCAATCCTATTATCTGTCTCAGTGCTGGAGGCAACGATGTTGGCAGACAGTAGGAGTGAGGACCTGACTAGCAGGTTTAGGTCAGCAATAGACATAATTAGGAAGAAGGGTGGGAACCCTGTCATATGTGGTATTTTGCCAAGGAAGGTTGGAAATGAATGGCTGTCGAGGGAATTGGTGTCAATTGCTGGCTGGATAAATACTGTAGAAAAATTCAGTAACATTCATTGACAACTGGGACCTCTTCTATGGCAGAATGACATGTATGCCAGGGATGGGGTTCACTTATCCAGGTCTGGGGTGGGGGCACTGGTAACTGCAGTGGAGGGAGCTGTTAGGGCTTTAAACTAGAAATCGTTAGTGGTATGGGTTTTGGGAAAAAGTGAAGTCCCAGTGTAGTAATATTATAAGTTCTAGGAGAACTAGTAATAGGCAGAATAAGGTGGACAGTGGAAAGCTAGTGACACTAGTGACAAGAACAGTAATGAGGTATAGTGGAAAAACAGAAATGAGCAGGAAGGGTAAAGAGAAAGGAGGGTCTTTAAATATTTATTACACCAATAGTCGTAGTGCTAGGAATAAGATGGATGAGTTGAGATTAGTTGCAAGTGCGGGTAATATTGATGTTTTGCAATAACTGAGACATGGTTTAATATGAAAAATCGGGACTTACCTGCGAATGTCACATTCAGGGTTTTAAGTGTTCAAAGTAGACAGAAGTATCGGGAAGGGGTGGGTGGCACTCTATGTCCCGTGATCATTTAAATTGTTGCATAAAAACGGGTATAAAGTCTGAATTAACCATACAGAGTCTGTCTGGATAGGAATTTCAGAGGGGTGTGAAAAACTGATTTTAGGCGTGATTTACCGTCCTCCAAACTTAGAGAGGAAACAAGGAGACTACTTTGGGAGGAAATTGTTAAGGCCACAAGGCCGATAACATGAGTAATTCTGGGGACTTTAACTTTAGTCAGATTGATTGGAATTTCTTGACAGGTAATTTAGAATCTAACGACTTTTAAAGTGTTCAGGATTGCTTTTTAAGCAGTTTGTAACAGAACCTACAAAAGGAAATAACCTACTTGACTTGGTTCTGGCAGCAAGGAAACCCTTGTTAATAATTTTAGAAGTACAGAGGAACTCGGCTCAAGCAACCACAAGTCAATTACCTTTAGCATTGAATGGATGTATGATAGTAGGGATAATTCAGTAACGGTCCCAGATTTTCGCTTAGCAGATTATAATGGACTTAGAGAACACTTATCAACTGTGGACTGGGGTGACGAAGAGAGGTATCAACATGACAGTTTCTTAACACTCATACAGGCTGCCCAAAGAACATTTATCCCTTATAAAGAAATAAGATCAGAATAAAAGACCAAAATGGATGAATATAGGCTCAAATATCTTTTAGGGCAGAAGAAAGGAATTTATAGGCATATCAAAAGAGGTGAGGGTCATCAGTATATTGACATTAAGAGAGATGTTAAAAAAGGGGATAAGAAAAGCTAAACGGGACTACGAAATTAAAGTTGCTAGGGATTCAACCAACAAAAGTTTTTTCCAGGTGTATAGAACAAAAAGTTAGAGATAAGATAGGACCTCTTAAAAATAATTATGGGTATCTTACTGACAAAGAGAATGAAATGTGTCTATCTTTAATAATTATTTTCTCTCGTTTTCACTCAGGAAGACACTAATAATATCCAAGAACTACGTATTTTAGTGGGCCTCAAGAAGATAAATTATGTAATATCACAGTCACTAGTCAAATGTTTATCAAACAGATGAGACCGTTTGAAGCAAAATAAATCGCCAGGTCCTGATGAGCTTTTTCAAGGGTTCTTAAGGAATGCAAAAAAGGAACTCTGTGAACCCTTAACTAACATTTTTAACTTATCTCTTCAAACAGGTGTAGTGTCAGATACATGGAAGATGGCTAATGTAATTCCTATTTTTAAAGCAGGGGACAAGTCGTTACCATCAAATTAACGCCCAATAAGTCTAACATCAATTGTAGGCAAATTACTAGAGGCGATTATAGCTGATAACATAAGAAGCCATCTCGATAGGCATAATTTGATTAATGATACTCAGCATTGGATTCACCAGGGGCCTTTCCTGCCTAACTAATTTATTAACTTTTTTCAGTAAGGCTTTTGAGGCAGTTGATAATGATAAAGAATTCGATATTGTTTATTTGGATTTTAGTAAGGCTTTTGATAGAGTACCACATCAGAGACTGTTAAAGAAAGTGGCTGCTCATGGCATTGGGGAAAAAGTGTTGTCATGGATCGAGTCATGGCTCACCAATAGGAAGCAGAGGGTGTGCATAAATGGGGTTAAATCGGAGTGGGGATCTGTAACAAGTGGCGTTCCTCAGGGATCGGTTTTGGGCCCTTTGTTGTTTATAATATATATAAATGACCTTGACGAGGGAATTTCTAGTGTTATAGGTAGTAGGTTGGTAGACAGCAACCACCCAGGAGGTACTACTCGTCCTGCCAGGTGACTGTGAAACAGAAACCTGAAACTGTTTTATGATGGTAGGATTGCTGGTGTCTTTTTCTGTCTCATAAACACGCTGGATAACAGGTATATCTAGCTACTTCTACTTACACTTTAGGTCACACTACACTGGCATACACATGCATATATATACATACACACATCTAGGTTTTTCTTCTTTTTCTTAATAGCTCTTGTTCTTTTATTTTCTCTATTGTCCATGGGGAAGTGGAAAAGAATCTTTCCTCCGTAAGCCATGCGTGTCGTATGAGGCGACTAAGATGCCGGGAGCAATGGGCTAGTAACCCCTTCTCCTGTACAAATCTACAAAAAACGAGAAGAAGAAAAACTTTATAAAATTGGGGTGTCTGAATGTGCGTGGATGTAGTGCGGATGATAAGAAAGAGATGATTGCCGATGTTATGAATGAAAAGAAGTTGGATGTCCTGGCCCTAAGCGAAACAAAGCTAAAGGGGGTAGGCGAGTTTCAGTGGGGAGAAATAAATGGGATTAAGTCAGGAGTATCTGAGAGAGTTAGAGCTAAGAAGGGTAGCAATAATGTTGAAGGATCAGTTATGGAAGGAAAAGGGAATATAAATGTGTAAATTCAAGGATTATGTGGATTAAAATAAGGGTCGGATGCGAAAAGTGGGTCATAATAAGGTGTATGCACCTGGAGAAGAGAGGAGGTAGAGGAGAGAGAGAGATTTTGGGAGATGTTAAGCGAATGTATAGGAACTTTTGAACCAAATGAGAGAGTAATTGTGGTAGGGGACCTAAATGCTAAAGTGGGAGAAACATGCAGAGAGGGTGTAGTAGGTAAGTTTGGGGTGCCAGGTGTAAATGATAATGGGAGCCCCTTTTATTGAACTTTGTATAGAAAGGGGTTTAGTTATAGGTAATACATATTTTAAGAAAAAAAGGATAAATAAGTATACAAGATATGATGTAGGGCGTAATGACAGTAGTTTGTTGGACTATGTATTGGTAGATAAAAGACTGTTGAGTAGACTTCAGGATGTACATGTTTATAGAGGGGCTACAGATATATCAGATCACTTTTTAGTTATAGCTACAGTGGGAGTAAAAGGTAGATGGATACAAGGAAAATAGAATCAGTAAGTAAAAGAGAGGTGAAGGTTTATAAACTAAAAGAGGAGGCAGTTAGGGTAAGATATAAACAACTATTGGAGGATAGATGGGTTAGTGAGAGTGTAGGCAATGGGTCGAAAATGTATGGGGTAGATTTAAAAATGTAGTGTTAGAGTGTTCAGCAGAAGTTTGTGGTTACAGGCGAGTGGGTGCAGGAGGGAAGAGGAGCGATTGGTGGAATGATGATGTAAAGAGAGTAGTAAGGGAGAAAAAGTTAGCATATGAGAGGTTTTACAAAGTAGAAGTGATGCAAGGAGGGAAGAGTATATGGAGAGAAAAAGAGAGGTTAAAAGAGTGTGAAGCAATGTAAAAAGAGAGCAGATGAGAGAGTGGGTGAGATGTTATCAGCAAATTTTGTTGAAAATAAGAAAAGTTTTGGAATGAGATTAATAAGTTGAGGAAGCCTAGAGAACAAATGGATTTGACAGTTAAAAATAGGAGAGGAGAGTTATTAAATGGAGAGTTAGAGGTATCGGGAAGATGGAGAGAATATTTTGAGGATTTGTTAAATGTTGATGAAGACAGGGAAGCTGTGATTTCGTGTGTAGGGCAAGGAGGAATAAATCTTGTAGGAGTGTGGAAGAGCCAGTTGTGGGTGTAGGGAAGTTCGTGAGGCAGTGGGGAGAATGAAAGGGGTAAGGCAGCTGGGATTGATGGGATAAAGATAGAAATGTTAAAAGCAGGTGGGGATATAATTTTGGAGTGGTTGGTGCTATTATTTAATAAATGTATGGAAGAGGGTAAGGTACCTAGGGGTTGGCAGAGAGCGTGTATTGTTCCTTTGTATAAAGGCAAAGGGGACAAAAGAGAGTGCAAAAATTATAGGGGAATAAGTCTGTTGAGTGTACCTGGTAAAGTGTATGGTAGAGTTATTATTGAAAGAATTAAGAGTAAAACAGAAAGCAGGATAGCAGATGAACAAGGGGGCTTTAGGAAAGGTAGGGGGTGTGTAGACCAAGTGTTTACAGTGAAACATATAGGTGAACAGTATTTGGATAAGGGCAAAGATGTTTTTGTGGCATTTATGGATTTGGAAAAGGCGTATGATAGGGTAGATAGGGGGGCAATGTGGCAGATGTTGCAGGTGTATGGAATAGGAGGAAGGTTACTGAAAGCAGTGAAGAGTTTTTATGAGGATAGTGAGGCTCAGGTTAGAGTGTGTAGGAGGGAAGGGACTATTTCCAGTAAAAGTGGGCCTTAGACAAGGATGTGTGATGTCACCGTGGTTGTTCAATATATTTATAGATGGGGTTGTAAGAGAAGTGAATGCGAGGGTCTTGGCAAGAGGTGTTGGGCTAAAAGATAAAGAAGCAAATACAAAGTGGGAGTTGTCACAGTTGCTTTTTGCTGATGACACTGTGCTTTTGGGAGATTCTGAAGAGAAGCTGCAGAGGTTGGTGGATGAATTTGGTAGGGTGTGTAAAAGAAGAAAATTGAAAGTGAATATAGGAAAGAGTAAGGTGATGAGGATAACAAAAGAATAGGTGACGAAAGATTGATATCAGATTGGAGGGAGAGAGTATGGAGGAGGTGAATGTATTCAGATATTTGGGAGTGGATATGTCAGGGATGGGTCTATGAAGGATGAGGTGAATCATAGAATTGATGAGGGGAAAAGGGTGAGTGGAGCACTTGGAGTCTGTGGAGACAAAGAACCTTGTCCATGGAAGTAAAGAGGGGAATGTATGAGAGTATAGTTATACCAACGCTCTTATATGGGTGTGAAGCATGGGTGATGAATGTTGCAACGAGGAGAAGGCTGGAGGCAGTGGAAATGTCATGTCTGAGGTCAATGTGTGGTGTGAATATAATGCAGAGAATTCGGAGTTTGGAAATTAGAGGAGGTGCGGGATTACCAAAACGATTGTTCAGAGAGCTGAGGAGGGGTTGTTGAGGTGGTTTGGACATGTAGAGAGAATGGAACGAGACAGAGTGACTTCGAGAGTGTATAAATCTGTAGTGGAGGGAAGGCGGGGTAGGGGTCGGCCTAGGAAAGGTTGGAGGGAGGGGCAAAGGAAGTTTTGTGTGCGAGGGGCTTGGACTCCAGCAAGCATGTGTGAGCGTATTTGATAGGAGGAATGGAGGCATATGGTTTTTAATACTTGACGTGCTGTTGGAGTGTGAGCAAAGTAACATTTATGAAGGGATTCAGGGAAACCGGCAGGCCGGACTTGAGTTCTGGAGATGGGAAGTACAGTGCCGGCACTCTGAAGGAGGGGTGTTAATGTTGCAGTTTTATAACTGTAGTGTAAAGCACCCTTCTGGCAAGACAGTGATGGAGTGAATGATGATGAAAGTTTTTCTTTTTCGGGCCACCCTGCCTTGGTGGGAATCGGCCGATGTGTTAATAAAAAAAATAATAAATGAGCAAATTCGCTGATGACACGAAGATAGGTAGGATAATCGATTCAGAAGTAGATGTCAGTGAACTACAGGAGGATTTAGACAAACTCAATTCCTGGTCAGAAAATGGCAGATGCAGTTCAATGTAGATAAATGCAAAGTTCTAAAGCTCGGGAGTGTCCATAACCCAAGCACTTATAAGTTAAATAACGTAGAACTTAGCCATACAGATTGCGAGAAGGACTTGGGGGTGATGGTAAGCAGCAACCTTAAACCAAGACAGCAATGCCTAAGCGTACGTAATAAGGCAAATAGATTACTGGGATTTATATCAAGAAGTGTTAGCAACAGAAGTCCAGAGGTTATATTACAGCTTTATACATCATTAGTAAGGCCTCACCTAGATTACGAGCTCAGTTCTGGTCTCCATATTACAGAATGGACATAAATTCGTTAGAAAACATTCAGCGTAGAATGACTAAATTAATACATAGCATTAGAAATCTTCCTTACGAAGAAAGATTGAAGACCCTTAAATTACATTCACTTGAATGAGGGGAGACATGATCGAGGTATACAAGTGGAAAATGGGTATTAACAAAGGGGATATAAATAAGGTCTTGAGGGTATCTCTCCAAGAGAGAACCCGCAATAATGGATTCAAGTTAGATAAGTTTAGATTTAGAAAGGATATAGGAAAGTATTGGTTTGGAAATAGGGTAGTTGATGAGTGGAACAGTCTGCCTAGTAGGGTTATTGAAGCAAGGATCTTGGGTAGTTTTAAATTTAGGTTGGATAAATTCATGAGTGAAAGGGGTTGGATTTGAGTGGGAATTGCACATGAGTAAATAAAATTATCAAAGCTTATTTCTTGGGTAGCTTTGAAAATTAGGTTGAACAAATATTCTGTTAGTGGGATGGAATGTGAAGGACCTGCCTAGTATGGGCCAACAGGCCTGCTGCAGTGTTCCTCCTTTTTTATGTTCTTATGTTCTTAAGTAGACCGACTGAAACAAAATAAATCACCGGGTCCTGATGAGCTTTTTGCAAGGGTTCTTAAGGAATGCAAAATGGAACTCTGTGAACCATTATCTAACATTTTTAATTTATCTCTTCAAACAGGTGTAGTGTCTGATATGTGGAAGATGGCTAATGTAATTCCTATTTTTAAAGTAGGGGACAAGTCACTACCGTCAAATTACCGCCCAATAAGCCTGACCTCAATTGTAGGCAAATTACTAGAGTCAATTATAGCTGATATTATTAGAAGCCATCTAGATAACCATAATTTGATTAATGATACTCAGCATGGATTCACGAGGGGCCGTTCCTGCCTATCTAATTTATTAACCTTCTTCAGTAAAGCTTTTGAAGCTGTTGATCACGATAAAGAATTCGATATTGTTTACTTAGACTTTAGTAAGGCTTTTGATAGAGTACTGCACCAGAGACTGTTAAAGAAAGTGGCAGCTCATGGCATTGGGGGAAAAGTGCTGTCATGGATGGAGTCATGGCTCACCAATAGGAAGCAGAGAGTGTGCATAAATGGGGTTAAATCCGAATGGGCACTTGTAACAAGTGGTGTTCCACAGGGATCAGTCTTAGACCCGTTGTTATTTATAATATATATCAATGACCTTGACGAGGAAATTACTAGTGATATGAGCAATTTCGCCGACGACACGAAGATAGGTAGGATACTTGATTCAAACATAGATGTCATGGAACTACAGGAAGATTTAGACAAACTTAATTCGTGGTCGGAAAAGTGGCAGATGCAGTTCAATGTAGATAAATGCAAGGTTCTGAAGCTCGGGAGTGTCCATAACCCAAGCAATTATAAATTAAATAACGTAGAACTTAGCCATACAGATTGCGAAAAGGACTTGGGGGTTATGGTAACATAAGAACATAAGAAAGGAGGAACACTGCAGCAGGCCTGTTGGCCCATAATAGGCAGGTCCTTCACAATCCATCCCACTAACAGAATATTTGCTCAACCCAATTTTCAAAGCTACCCAAGAAATAAGCTTTGACAATTCTACCCACTCATGCGCGAGTCCCACTCAAATCCAACCCCTCTCACTCATGAATTTATCCAATCTAAATTTGAAACTACCCAAGGTCCTAGCTTCAATAACCCTACTAGGCAGACTGTTCCACTCATCAACTACCCTATTTCCAAACCAATACTTTCCTATATCCTTTCTAAATCTAAACTTATCTAACTTGAATCCATTATTAGATTGAGCAAGTGTTCTGTTAGTGGGACGGATTGTGAAGGACTTGCCTAGTATGGGCCAACAGGCCTGCTGCAGTGTTCCTCCATTCTTATGTTCTTATGTTCTTATTGTGGGTTCTCTCTTGGAGAGATATCCTCAAGACATTATTTATATCCCCTTTGTTAATACCCATTTTCCACTTGTATACCTCGATCATGTCTCCCCTCATTCTACGTCTTACAAGTGAATGTAATTTTAGGGTCTTCAATCTTTCTTCATACGGAAGATTTCTAATGCTATGTATTAATTTAGTCATTCTACGCTGAATGTTTTCTAATGAATCAATGTCCATTCTGTAATATGGAGACCAGAACTGAGCTGCGTAATCTAGGTAAGGCCTTACTAATAAGAACATAAGAACATAAGAAAGGAGGAACACTGCAGCAGGCCTGTTGGCCCATACTAGGCAGGTCCTTCACAATCCGTCCCACTAACAGAATATTTGCTCAACCCAATTTTCAATGCTACCCAAGAAATAAGCTTTGACAATTCTACCCACTCATGCGCGAGTCCCACTCAAATCCAACCCTCTCACTCATGAATTTATCCAACCTAAATTTGAAACTACCCAAGGTCCTAGCTTCAATAACCCTACTAGGCAGACTGTTCCACTCATTAACTACCCTATTTCCAAACCAATACTTTCCTATATCCTTTCTAAATCTAAACTTATCTAACTTGAATCCATTATTGCGGGTTCTCTTGGAGAGATATCCTCAAGACCTTATTTATATCCCTTGTTAATACTCCATTTTCCACTTGTATACCTCGATCATGTCTCCCTCATTCTACGTCTTACAAGTGAATGTAATTTTAGGGTCTTCAATCTTTCTTCGTAAGGAAGATTTCTAATGCTATGTATTAATTTAGTCATTCTACGCTGAATGTTTTCTAACGAATTTATGTCCATTCTGTAATATGGAGACCAAAACTGAGCTGCGTAATCTAGGTGAGGCCTTACTAATGATGTATAAAGCTGTAATATAACCTCTGGACTTCTGTTGCTAACACTTCTTGATATAAATCCAGTAATCTATTTGCCTTATTACGTACGCTTAGGCATTGCTGTCTTGGTTTAAGGTTGCTGCTTACCATCACCCCCAAGTCCTTCTCGCAATCTGTATGGCTAAGTTCTACGTTATTTAACTTATAAGTGCTTGGGTTATGGACACTCCCGAGCTTCAGAACCTTGCATTTATCTACATTGAACTGCATCTGCCACTTTTCTGACCACGAATTAAGTTTGTCTAAATCTTCCTGAAGTTCTATGACATCTATGTTTGAATCAATTATCCTACCTATCTTCGTGTCGTCGGCGAATTTGCTCATATCACTAGTAATTCCCTCATCAAGGTCATTGATATATATTATAAATAACAATGGGCCTAAGACTGATCCCTGTGGAACACCACTTGTTACAAGTCCCCATTCGATTTAACCCCATTTATGCACACTCTCTGCTTCCTATTGGTGAGCCATGACTCGATCCATGACAGCACTTTTCCCCCAATGCCATGAGCTGCCACTTTCTTTAACAGTCTCTGGTGCGGTACTCTATCAAAAGCCTTACTAAAGTCTAAATAAACAATATCGAATTCTTTATCGTGATCAACAGCCTCAAAAGCTTTACTGAAGAAGGTTAATAAATTAGATAGGCAGGAACGGCCCTCATGAATCCATGCTGGGTATCATTAATCAAATTATGGTTATCTAGATGGCTTCTAATAATATCAGCTATAATTGACTCTAGTAATTTGCCTACAATTGAGGTCAGGCTTATTGGGCGGTAGTTTGACGGTAGTGACTTGTCCCCTGCTTTAAAAATAGGAATTACATTAGCCATCTTCCACATATCAGACACTACACCTGTTTGAAGAGATAAATTAAAAATGTTAGATATTGGTTCACAGAGTTCCATTTTGCATTCCTTAAGAACCCTTGCAAAAAGCTCATCAGGACCCGGCGATTTATTTTGTTTCAGTCGGTCCAGCTGTTTCATAACCATTTCGCTAGTGACTGTGATATTACATAATTTATCTTCTTCTGGGCCTCTGTAAAAATTAATTACTGGGATATTATTAATGTCTTCCTGTGTGAAAACCGAGAGAAAATAATTATTAAAAATAGAGCACATATCATTCTCCTTGTCAGTAAGATGCCCAAAGTTATTTTTAAGGGGACCTATCTTATCCCTAACTTTTGTTCTATAAACCTGGAAAAAACTTTTTGGGTTAGTTTTTGATGTATAAAGCTGTAATATAACCTCTGAAATTCTGTTGCTTACACTTCTTGATATAAATCCCAGTAATTTGTTAGCCTTATTACGTACGCTTAGGCACTGCTGTCTTGGTTTAAGGTTGCTGCTTACCATAACCCCCAAGTCCTTCTCGCAATCTGTATAGCTAAGTTCTACGCCATTCAACTTATAAGTGCTTGGGTTATGGACACTCCCGAGCTTCAGAACCTTGAATTTATCTACATTGAACTGCATTTGCCACTTTTCTGACCACGAATTGAGTTTGTCTAAATCGTCCTGAAGTTCCCTGACATCTACGTTTGAATAAATTATCCTACCTATCTTCATGTCCTCAGCGAATTTACTCATATCACTAGTAATTCCCTTATCAAGGTCATTGATATATATTATAAACAACAATGGGCCCAAGACTGATCCCTGTGGAACGCCACTTGTTACAGATCCCCACTCGGATTTAACTCCATTTAAGCACACTCTCTGCTTCCTATTGGTGAGCTATGACTCGATCCATGACAGCACCTTTCCCCAATGCCATGAGCTGCCACTTTCCTTAACAGTCTCTGGTGCGGTACTCTATCAAAAGCCTTACTAAAGTCTAAATAAACAATATCGAATTCTTTATCGTGATCAACAGCCTCAAAAGCTTTACCGAAGAAAGTTAATAAATTAGTTAGGCAGGAACGGCCCCTCGTGAATCCATGCTGAGTATCGTTAATCAAATTATGTTTATCGAGATAGTTTCTTATAATATCAGCTATAATTGACTCTAGTAATTTGCCTACAATTGAGGTCAGGCTTATTGGGTGGTAATTTGACGGTAGTGACTTGTCCCCTGATTTAAAAATAGGAATTACATTAGCCATCTTCCACATATCAGACACTACACCTGTTTGAAGAGATAAAATAAAAATGTTACTTAATGGTTCACAGAGTTCCATTTTGCATTCCTTAAGAACCCTTGCAAAAAGCTCATGAGGACCCGGCGATTTATTTTGTTTCAGTCGGTCTACTTGTTTCATAACCATTTATCTAGTGACTGTGATATTACATAATTTATCTTCTTCTGGGCCTCTGTAAAAATTAATTACTGGGATATTATTAGTGTCTTCCTGTGCGAAAACTGATAGAAAATAATTATTAAAAATAGAGCACATATCATTCTCCTTGTCAGTAAGATGCCCAGAGATATTTTTAAGGGGACCTATCTTATCTCTAACTTTTGTTCTATAAACCTGGAAAAAACTTTTTGGGTTAGTTTTTGAATCCCTAGCAACTTTTATTTAATAATCTCGTTTAGCTTTTCTTATCCCCCTTTTAACGTCCCTCTTAATGTCAGTATAATGATTTATAAGATGACCCTCACCTCTTTTTATGAGCCTATAAATTCCTTTCTTCTGCCCTAAAAGATATTTGAGCCTATTATTCATCCATTTTGGGTCATTTCTACTTGATCTAATTTCTTTATACGAGATAAATGTTCTTTGGGCAGCCTGTATAGTGTTCAGAAAACTGTCATATTCATAGCTCTCTTCGTTACCCCAGTCCACAGATGATAAGTGTTCTCTAAGCCCATTGTAATCTGCTAAGCGAAAGTCAGGGACCATTACTGAATTATCCCTACTGTCATACATCCATTCAATGTTAAAGGTAATTGATTTGTGGTCGCTTGTGCTGAGTTCCTCTGTAATTTCTAAATTAATAACAAGGGTTTCCTTGTTTGGAAGAACCAAGTCAAGTAGGTTATATCCCCTTGTAGGTTCTGTCACAAACTGCTTCAAAAAACAATCCTGAACTACTTCTAAAAAGTCGTTAGATTCTAAATTCCCTGTCAAGAAATTCCAATCAATTTGACTAAAGTTAAAGTCCCCTAGAATTATTACGTTATCATGCCTTGTGGCCTTAACAATTTCCTCCCAAAGTAGTCTCCCTTGTTCCCTATCTAAGTTTGGAGGACGGTATATCACGCCTAAAATCAATTTTTCACACCCCTCTGAAAATTCTATCCAGACAGACTCTGTATCTACCTGGAGTCTACCTGGAGAGAATTCCAGGGGTCAACGCCCCCGCGGCCCGGTCCGTGACTAGGCCTCCTGTTGGAACAGAGCCTGATCAACCAGGCTGTTACTGCTGGCCGCACGCAGTCCAACGTACGAACCACAGCCCGGCTGGTCAGGTACCGACTTTAGGTGCCTGTCCAGTGCCTGCTTGAAGACAGCCAGGGGTTTGTTGGTAATCCCCCTGATGTATGCTGGGAGGCAGTTGAACAATCTTGGGCCCCTGACACTTATTGTGTTGTCCCTCAACGTGCTAGTGGCACCCCTGCTCTTCATTGGGGGGATGTTACATCGCCTGCCGAGTCTTTTGCTTTCGTAGGGAGTGATTTTTGTGTGCAAGTTTGGTACTAAGCCCTTGAGAATTTTCCATGTGTATATAATAATGTATCTCTCCCGCCTGCGTTCTAGAGAGTACAGGTTTAGGAACTTCAAGCGTTCCCAGTAGTTGAGGTGGTTTATCGCACTTATGCGTGCGGTGAAGGTTCTCTGCACATTTTCAAGGTCAGCAATTTCACCCGCCTTGAAAAGTGCCGTTAATGTGCAGCAATATTCTAGCCTAGATAGAACAAGCGATCTGTAAAGTGTCAACATGGGCTTGGCATCCCTGGTTTTGAAGGTTCTCATTATCCATCCTGTCATTTTTCGAGCAGATGCAATTGCTACTTTGTTATGGTCCTTGAAGGTGAGATCCTCTGACATGATCACTCCCAGGTCTTTGACATTAGTTTTTCGCTCTATTGTGTGGTTGGAATTAGTTTTGTACTCCGAAGAGATTTTAATTTCTTCACGTTTTCCGTATCTGAGTAATTGAAATTTCTCATCATTGAACTTCATATTGTTCTCTGCAGCCCATTTAATGATTTGGTTTATGTCTGCTTGGAGTCTAGCCGTGTCTTCAACGGTGGACACTGTCATACAGATTCGGTGTCATCTGCAAAGGAAGACACAGCACTGCTGAGAAGAGATACATAGTCCTTCCCACCAACTCCATTTCCAAACAAGTTTCAAATATTTTTTCTAAGACCTCATTCCGAGTATCCACCTCCACATCCACCACCATCAAGGACATTACCAGTAACAGACAGGAAAAGCTTCAATCCACGGCAGGGGTATACACAATCCCTTGTAATGGCTGCAGCAAATTATACGTTGGTGAAACATCCAGAGACCTACAAACACGCATTTCAGAACACCAGTACGCAGGCAGATCTGACGACTCAAGAAATGCCTGTGTTCAACACCGAAATTTACACAACCATTTAATCAACTACAGAAACGCAAGACTTATCGCCAAAGAAGACAACACGCAATACCGAAGAATCCTAGAATCATCACTCATCTGTATATCCAACAACTTCAACCAGAACAACGGCTTCTACAACATAGCTGAACCTATTGCCAAGAAACTTCTTCAACGCTATCCCACCTAGAACTCAAGAATGGTACACTGCAGGTCCTTTAAGTCACACTATGTTTTTAACTATCACACTACTTTTAAGACTCACATGCAGCTTTCTCCACCTGACCCAGCATTCTCCACCTGACTGTACCCTATATATATCTCCATGTTGCTCATTTTCCAGGTAGATCTGTCTGTGACTAGATAAAGCCCACTGCGTGGGCGAAACGTTGTCAATAAAGGATCACATTATACTGCTTATGTGTTTATTTTTCCATCTGATATGAGGATGAGGAATAGGATGGGAGCAAGTACTGTGCCTTGTGGAACAGAGCTTTTCACAGTATCTGCCTCAGACTTTACTCTGTTGACTACTACTCTTTGTGTTCTACATGTTAGGAAATTATAGATCCATCTACCAACTTTTCCTGTTATTCCTTTATCACGCATTTTGTGTGCTATTACACCATGGTCACACTTGTCAAAGGCTTTTGCAAAATCTGTGTATATAACATCTGCATTCTGTTTATCTTCTAGAGCATCCAGGACCTTGTCGTAGTGGTCCAGTAGTTGGGACAGACAGGAGCGGCCTGCTCTAAACCCATGCAGACTTTATACCCACTTTTATGCAACAATTTAAATGATCACGAACATAGAGTGCCACACCACCCCCCTTCCCGTTACTTCTGTCTACTTGGAACAATTTAAAACCCTGGATGTGACATTCAGCAGGCATGTCCCGATTTTTCATATTAAACCATGTCTCAGTTATTGCAAAAACATCAATATTACCCGCACTAGCAACTAATCTCAACTCGTCAATCTTATTCCTAGCACTACGACTATTGGTGTAATATACATTTAAAGACCCTACTTTCACTTTACCCTTCCTTCTCATTTCTGTTTTTCCACTATACCTATTACTGTCCTTGTCACCTAGTGCCACTGGCTTTCCAGTATCAACCTTATTCTGTCTATTACTAGTTCCCCTAGAACTCATAATATTAATACACTGGGATTTCACTGTTTTTTCCCCAAAACCCATACCACTAACTTTTTCTAGTTTAAAGCACTAACAGCTCCCTCCACTGCAGTTACCAGTGCCCCCACCCCAGACCTGGATAAGTGAACCCCATCCCTAGCATACATGTCATTTTTACCATAGAAGAGGTCCCAGTTGTCAATGAATGTTACTGAATTTTCCTTACAGTATTTGTCCAGCCAGCAATTGACACCAATTGCCCTGGACAGCTATTCATCTCCAACTCCTCTCCTTGGCAAAATACCACATATGACAGGGTTCCCACCCTTCTTCCTAATTATGTCTATTGCTGACCTATACCTGCAAGTCAGGTCCTCACTCCTACGTCTGCCAACATCGTTGCCTCCAGCACAGAGACAGATAATAGGATTGCTCTCATTACCTCTCTTGATGTCGTCCAGACGGCTAACAATATCCTCCATCCCAGCCTCAGGAAAGCAAACCCTCTGTCTCCTACTTCTATCTTTCAAGCAGAAGGCCCTATCCATGTACCTAATCTGACTATCCCCAACAAGAACAATGTTGGAAATAAATGGTATAAAATACCGACACAATGGAAAAATAAACACATAAGCAGTATAATGTGATCCTATATTGACAACGTTTCGCCCACGCAGTGGGCTTTATCGAGTCACAGACAGATCTATCAATAAAGGATCACATTATACTGCTTATGTGTTTATTTTTCCAAGAACAATGTTCTTACGTTCCTCTGTTCCGTTCGTCATGATGTTCCCAGAAGTCGACTCACATTCATCGGGTAGCACAGAGAATCGGTTCGATGTTTCCACAACAGGTTCCTGGTTCTTCGTTGATTCTACCTCTCCATCCGTCCTCTTAATCTTTAACTTTGTCCCATGCATTTCAGCCACTGTCTAGGCTCCTTTCTTGGCTTGAGGATTCTCAACAGGAGGATTACTACGAATCCTCTTGTTTTCCTCAGTCAGTCGCTGTATCTCAAGCTTAGCTACCCTCAGTTCTTCCTTCAGCTGCTGGTAGAGTAGCTCAAGAGAGGACATAAGAACATAAGAAAGGAGGAACACTGCAGCAGGCCTGTTGGCCCATACTAGGCAGGTCCTTCACAATCCGTCCCACTAACAGAATATTTGCTCAACCCAATTTTCAATGCTACCCAAGAAATAATCTTTGACAATTCTACCCACTCATGCGCGAGTCCCACTCAAATCCAACCCCTCTCACTCATGAATTTATCCAACCTAAATTTGAAACTACATCTTGTTCAGATTCACAGAGAGCACACAAGACACGTCTTCACTGAGTTAAGTCAGGTCCACATTAACCTTAAACCAAGACAGCAATGCCTAAGCGTACGTGGAAAAATAAACACATAAGCAGTATGTAATAATATTGGTAGAATTACCGACAATATGTTAAGTAAAAGGACACAAATGCAACTAATGTGACATTTTATTGTGGCAACGTTTCGCTCTCCAGGAGCTTTCTCAAGCCGTTACAAGCGATAATGGACATAGTGGGTTTATATATACTCTCAAAGTGAGGTGAAATACTAGTGGTGGTAGTAGTAGTGATATTAGTAGTAGTAGTCACAGACTCGATATCTGTGACTCGATAAAGCCCACTGCGTGGGCGAAACGTTGTCAATAAAGGATCACATTATACTGCTTATGTGTTTATTTTTCCATTGTGTCGGTATTTTATACCACTTATTTCCTAAGCGTACGTAATAAGGCAAATAGATTACTGGGATTTAACATAAGAACATAAGAACATAAGAAAGGAGGAACACTGCAGCAGGCCTGTTGGCCCATACTAGGCAGGTCCTTCACAATCCGTCCCACTAACAGAATATTTGCTCAACCCAATTTTCAATGCTACCCAAGAAATAAGCTTTGACAATTCTATCCACTCATGCGCGAGTCCCACTCAAATCCAACCCCTCTCACTCATGAATTTATCCAACCTAAATTTGAAACTACCCAAGGTCCTAGCTTCAATAACCCTACTAGGCAGACTGTTCCACTCATCAACTACCCTATTTCCAAACCAATACTTTCCTATATCCTTTCTAAATCTAAACTTATCTAACTTGAATCCATTATTGCGGGTTCTCTCTTGGAGAGATATCCTCAAGACCTTATTTATATCCCCTTTGTTAATACCCATTTTCCACTTGTATACCTCGATCATGTCTCCCCTCATTCTACGTCTTACAAGTGAATGTAATTTTAGGGTCTTCAATCTTTCTTCGTAAGGAAGATTTCTAATGCTATGTATTAATTTAGTCATTCTACGCTGAATGTTTTCTAACGAATTTATGTCCATTCTGTAATATGGAGACCAGAACTGAGCTGCGTAATCTAGGTGAGGCCTTACTAATGATGTATAAAGCTGTAATATAACCTCTGGACTTCTGTTGCTAACACTTCTTGATATAAATCCCAGTAATCTATTTGCCTTATTACGTACGCTTAGGCATTGCTGTCTTGGTTTAAGGTTGCTGCTTACCATCACCCCCAAGTCCTTCTCGCAATCTGTATGGCTAAGTTCTACGTTATTTAACTTATAAGTGGAAAAATAAACACATAAGCAGTATAATGTGATCCTTTATTGACAACGTTTCGCCCACGCAGTGGGCTTTATCGAGTCACAGACAGATCTACCTGGAAAATGAGCAACATGGAGATATATATAGGGTACAGTCAGGTGGAGAACTGGTGGAGAACTGTACCCTATATATATCTCCATGTTGCTCATTTTCCAGGTAGATCTGTCTGTGACTCGATAAAGCCCACTGCGTGGGCGAAACGTTGTCAATAAAGGATCACATTATACTGCTTATGTGTTTATTTTTCCATTGTGTCGGTATTTTATACCATTTATTTCCAACTTATAAGTGCTTGGGTTATGGACACTCCCGAGCTTCAGAACCTTGCATTTATCTACATTGAACTGCATCTGCCACTTTTCTGACCACGAATTAAGTTTGTCTAAATCTTCCTGAAGTTCTATGACATCTATGTTTGAATCAATTATCCTACCTATCTTCGTGTCGTCGGCGAATTTGCTCATATCACTAGTAATTCCCTCATCAAGGTCATTGATATATATTATAAATAACAATGGGCCTAAGACTGATCCCTGTGGAACACCACTTGTTACAAGTCCCCATTCGGATTTAACCCCATTTATGGACGACATCATGAGAGGTAATGGGAGCAATCCTATTATCTGTCTCAGTGCTGGAGGCAACGATGTTGGCAGACGTAGGAGTGAGGACCTGACTAGCAGGTTTAGGTCAGCAATAGACATAATTAGGAAGAAGGGTGGGAACCCTGTCACATGTGGTATTTTGCCAAGGAGAGGAGTTGGAAATGAATGGCTGTCCAGGGCAATTGGTGTCAATTGCTGGCTGGACAAATACTGTAAGGAAAATTCAGTAACATTCATTGACAACTGGGACCTCTTCTATGGCAGAAATGACATGTATGCCAGGGATGGGGTTCACTTATCCAGGTCTGGGGTGGGGGCACTGGCAACTGCAGTGGAGGGAGCTGTTAGGGCTTTAAACTAGAAATAGTTAGTGGTATGGGTTTTGGGGGGAAAACAGAGAAGTCCCAGTGTAGTAATATTATAAGTTGTAGGAGAACTAGTAATAGGCAGAATAAGGTGGATAGTGGAAAGCTAGTGACACTAGATGACAAGGACAGTAATAGGTATAGTGGAAAAACAGAGATGAGCAGGAAGGGTAAAGAGAAAGGAGGGTCTCTAAATATATATTACACCAATAGTCGTAGTGCTAGGAATAAGATGGACGAGTTGAGATTAGTTGCAAGTACGGGTAATATTGATGTTTTTGCAATAACTGAGACCTGGTTTAATATGAAAAATCGGGACTTGCCTGCCGAATGTCACATTCAGGGTTTTAAATTGTTCCAAGTAGACAGAAGTATCGGGAAAGGGGTGGGGTGGCACTCTATGTCCGTGATCATTTAAATTGTTGCATAAAAACGGGTATAAAGTCTGAATTAACACATACAGAGTCTGTCTGGATAGAATTTTCAGAGGGTGTGAAAATTGATTTTAGGCGTGATTTACCGTCCTCCAAACTTAGATAGGGAACAAGGGAGACTACTTTGGGAGGAAATTGTTAAGGCCACAAGACACGATAACGTAGTAATTCTAGGGACTTTAACTTTAGTCAGATTGATTGGAATTTCATGACAGGGAATTTAGAATCTAACGACTTTTAGAAGTAGTTCAGGATTGCTTTTTGAAGCAGTTTGTAACAGAACCTACAAGGGAAATAACCTACTTGACTTGGTTCTGGCAAGCAAGGAAACCCTTGTTAATAATTTAGAAATTACAGAGGAACTCGGCTCAAGCGACCACAAGTCAATTACCTTTAGCATTGAATGGATGTATGATAGTAGGGATAATTCAGTAATGGTCCCAGATTTTCGCTTAGCAGATTATAATGGACTTAGAGAACACTTATCAACTGTGGACTGGGGTGAAGAAGAGAGGTATCAATATGACAGTTTTCTTAACACTATACAGGCTGCCCAAAGAACATTTATCCCGTATAAAGAAATTAGATCAAGTAGAAATGACCCAAAATGGATGAATAATAGGCTCAAATATCTTTTAGGGCAGAAGAAAGGAATTTATAGGCGCATAAAAAGAGGTGAGGGTCATCTTATAAATCAGTATACTTACATTAAGAGGGACGTTAAAAAGGGAATAAGAAAATCTAAACGGGACTATGAAATTAAAGTTGCTAGGGATTCAAAACTAACCCAAAAGTTTTTTCCAGGTTTATAGAACAAAAGTTAGGGATAAGATAGGTCCCCTTAAAAATAACTTTGGGCATCTTACTGACAAGGAGAATGATATGTGCTCTATTTTTAATAATTATTTTATCTCGGTTTTCACACAGGAAGACATTAATAATATCCCAGTAATTAATTTTTACAGAGGCCCAGAAGAAGATAAATTATGTAATATCACAGTCACTAGCGAAATGATTATGAAACAGCTGGACCGACTGAAACAAAATAAATCGCCGGGTCCTGATGAGCTTTTGCAAGGGTTCTTAAGGAATGCAAAATGGAACTCTGTGAACCAATATCTAACATTTTTAATTTATCTCTTCAAACAGGTGTAGTGTCTGATATGTGGAAGATGGCTAATGTAATTCCTATTTTTAAAGCAGGGGACAAGTCACTACCGTCAAACTACCGCCCAATAAGCCTGACCTCAATTGTAGGCAAATTACTAGAGTCAATTATAGCTGATATTATTAGAAGCCATCTAGATAACTATAATTTGATTAATGATACCCAGCATGGATTCACGAGGGGGCCCTTCCTGCCTATCTAATTTATTAACCTTCTTCAGTAAAGCTTTTGAGGCTGTTGATCACGATAAAGAATTCGATATTGTTTATTTAGACTTTAGTAAGGCTTTTGATAGAGTACCGCACCAGAGACTGTTAAAGAAAGTGGCAGCTCATGGCATTGGGGAAAAGTGCTGTCATGGATCGAGTCATGGCTCACCAATAGGAAGCAGAGAGTGTGCATAAATGGGGTTAAATCCGAATGGGGACTTGTAACAAGTGGTGTTCCACAGGGATCAGTCTTAGGCCCATTGTTATTTATAATATATATCAATGACCTTGATGAGGGAATTACTAGTGATATGAGCAAATTCGCCGACGACACGAAGATAGGTAGGATAATTGATCAAACATAGATGTCATAGAACTTCAGGAAGATTTAGACAAACTTAATTCGTGGTCAGAAAAGTGGCAGATGCAGTTCAATGTAGATAAATGCAAGGTTCTGAAGCTCGGGAGTGTCCATAACCCAAGCACTTATAAGTTAAATAACGTAGAACTTAGCCATACAGATTGCGAGAAGGACTTGGGGTGATGGTAAGCAAGCAACCTTAACCAAGACAGCAATGCCTAAGCGTACGTAATAAGGCAAATAGATTACTGGGATATATATCAAGAAGTGTTAGCAACAGAAGTCCAGAGGTTATATTACAGCTTATACATCATTAGTAAGGCCTCACCTAGATTACGCAGCTCAGTTCTGGTCTCCATATTACAGAATGGACATAAATTCGTTAGAAAACATTCAGCGTAGAATGACTAAATTAATACATAGCATTAGAAATCTTCCTTACGAAGAAAGATTGAAGACCCTAAATTACATTCACTTGTAAGACGTAGAATGAGGGAGACATGATCGAGGTATACAAGTGGAAAATGGGTATTAACAAAGGGGATATAAATAAGGTCTTGAGGATATCTCTCCAAGAAGAACCCGCAATAATGGATTCAAGTTAGATAAGTTTAGATTTAGAAAGGATATAGGAAAGTATTGGTTTGGAAATAGGGTAGTTGATGAGTGGAACAGTCTGCCTAGTAGGGTTATTGAGTAGGACCTTGGGTAGTTTCAAATTTAGGTTGGATAATCATGAGTGAGGGTTGATTTGAGGGACTCGCGCATGAGTGGGTAGAATTGTCAAAGCTTATTTCTGGGTAGCATTGAAGATTGGGTTGAGCAAATTCTGTTAGTGGACGGATTGTGAAGGACCTGCCTAGATGGGCCAACAGGCCTGCTGCAGTGTTCCTCCTTTCTTATGTTCTTATGTACACTGGGACTTCTCTGTTTTCCCCCCAAAACCCATACCACTAACTATTTCTAGTTTAAA
This sequence comes from Cherax destructor, assembly GCA_009830355.1. Taxonomy (NCBI): domain Eukaryota; kingdom Metazoa; phylum Arthropoda; class Malacostraca; order Decapoda; family Parastacidae; genus Cherax; species Cherax destructor. The sequence goes on from WNWK01027191.1 coordinate 24,909, forward strand.
ACCCTAACAGCTCCCTCCACTGCAGTTGCCAGTGCCCCCACCCCAGACCTGGATAAGTGAAAGGAGGACCACTGCAGCAGGCCAGTTGGCCCATACTAGGCAGGTCCTTCACAATCCATCCCACTAACAGAATAATTGCCCAACCTAATTTTCAATTCTACCCAAGAAATAAGCTTTGAAGATTCTATTAACTCAAGTGCGAGTCATAAGAAAGGAGGAACACTGCAGCAGGCCTGTTGGCCCATACTAGGCAGGTCCTTCACATTCCATCCCACCAACAGAACACTTGTTCAACCCAACTTTCAATGCTACCCAAGAAATAAGATTTGATAATTTTATTTACTCATGTGCAATTCCCACTCAAATCCAACCCCTCTCACTCATGAATTTATCCAACCTAAATTTAAAACTACCCAAGGTCCTAGAACATAAGAACATAAGAACATAAGAAAGGAGGAACACTGCAGCAGGCCTGTTGGCCCATTCTAGGCAGGTCCTTCACATTCCATCCCACCAACAGAATATTTGTTCAACCTAATTTTCAATGCTACCCAAAAAATAAGCTTTGATAATTTTATTTACTCATGTGCAATTCCTACTCAAATCCAACCCCTTTCACTCATGAATTTATCCAACCTAAATTGAAAACTACCCAAGGTCCTTGCTTCAATAACCCTACTAGGCAGACTGTTCCATTCATCAACTACCCTATTTCCAAACCAATACATAAGAACATAAGAACATAAGAAAGGAGGAACACTGCAGCAGGCCTGTTGGCCCATACTAGGCAGGTCCTTCACAATCCGTCCCACTAACAGAATATTTGCTCAACCCAATCTTCAATGCTACCCAAGAAATAAGCTTTGACAATTCTACCCACTCATGCGGAGTCCCACTCAAATCCAACCCCTCTCACTCAGAATTTATCCAACCTAAATTTGAAACTACCCAAGGTCCTAGCTTCAATAACCCTACTAGGCAGACTGTTCCACTCATCAACTACCCTATTTCCAAACCAATACTTTCCTATATCCTTTCTAAATCTAAACTTATCTAACTTGAATCCATTATTGCGGGTTCTCTCTTGGAGAGATATCCTCAAGACCTTATTTATATCCCCTTTGTTAATACACATTTTCCACTTGTATACCTCGATCATGTCTCCCTCATTCTACGTCTTACAAGTGAATGTAATTTTAGGTCTTCAATCTTTCTTCGTAAGGAAGATTTCTAATGCTATGTATTAATTTAGTCATTCTACGCTGAATGTTTTCTAACGAATTTATGTCCATTCTGTAATATGGAGACCAGAACTGAGCTGCGTAATCTAGGTGAGGCCTTACTAATGATGTATAAAGCTGTAATATAACCTCTGGACTTCTGTTGCTAACACTTCTTGATATAAATCCCAGTAATCTATTTGCCTTATTACGTACGCTTAGGCATTGCTGTCAATAACCCTACTAGGCAGACTGTTCCACTCATCAACTACCCTATTTCCAAACCAATACTTTCCTATATCCTTTCATAAGAACATAAGAGAACATAAGAAAGGAGGAACACTGCAGAGGCCTGTTGGCCCATACTAGGCAGGTCCTTCACAATCCGTCCCACTAACAGAATATTTGCTCAAACCAATTT
>WNWK01027192.1:0-26549 GCA_009830355.1 Cherax destructor
ATTACTGTCACGAGGGACATGGTTATCAAACAGATAGATAAACTGAAGCAAAATAAGTCCCCGGGACCCGATGAGTTGTTTTCCAGGGTACTTAAAGAATGCAAAATTGAACTTAGTCAGCCATTAACGAATGTGTTTAATACGTCCATCCTAACTGGTGTTGTGCCAGAGATGTGGAAGATAGCTAATGTAGTTCCTATATTCAAATCAGGGGATAAGTCCATTCCATCAAATTACCGTCCAATAAGCCTCACGTCTATAGTAGGCAAATTATTAGAATCAATTATAGCTGATATTATCAGAAGTCACCTTGAAGAACATAATTTGATTAATGAATCTCAGCATGGGTTTACGAGAGGTCGTTCCTGCCTGACAAATTTACTGACGTTTTTCAATAAAACATTTGAGGCAGTAGACAGTGATAAAGAATATGATATAGTTTACTTGGATTTCAGTAAGGCCTTCGATAGAGTACCTCACAAGAGACTCTTAAGAAAGGTGGCAGCTCATGGTATAGGAGGTAAAGTTCTAGCATGGATAGAGGCATGGCTTACCAATAGAAAGCAGAGAGTTTCCATTAATGGGGTCAAATCTGAATGGGGATTTGTCACTAGTGGCGTTCCACAAGGATCAGTTTTGGGCCCATTGTTGTTCATAATTTACATTAATGACCTTGATGAAGGAATTGCAAGTGACATGAGTAAATTTGCTGATGATACAAAAATAGGCCGTATAATTCATTCTGAGGAGGATAACAGTGAACTCCAGGAGGATTTGGATAAATTAATGTCTTGGTCTGAAAAGTGGCAGATGAAGTTCAATGTGGACAAGTGTAAGGTGCTTGTCGTTGGTAATGAAAATATCCCTCGAATTTATAAACTAGGTGAAGTTGAGCTTGATCATACAGAATGTGAAAAGACTTGGGAGTCATGGTAAGCAGAAATCTAAAGCCAAGACAACAGTGCCTAAGTGTGCGCAATAAGGCTAACAGATTACTAGGATTTATTTCAAGAAGTATAAGCAACAGAAGTCCAAAAGTTATTTTACAGCTCTATACATCACTAGTGAGACCTCATTTGGATTATGCAGCTCAGTTTTGGTCTCCTTACTACAGGATGGATATAGATTCATTGGAGAACATACAAAGAAGAATGACTAAAATGATTTACAGTATAAGAAATCTCCCGTATGAAGATAGACTTAGAGCGTTGAATCTCCACTCTCTGGAGAGACGTAGAATGAGGGAGATATCATCGAGGTGTACAAGTGGATGATGGGCATAAACAAAGGAGATATTAATAAAATACTGAGGATATCGAACCAAGTAAGAACCAGAAATAACGGATTTAAATTGGATAAATTTAGATTTAGAAAGGACATAGGCAAGTACTGGTTTTCGAACAGAGTTGTAGATGCGTGGAACAATCTTCCGAGTACTGTGATAGAGGCTAGGACCTTGGGTGGCTTTAAAAAGAGATTGGACAAATATATGAGTGGGAGGGGCTGGGTTTGATTTGTGTCGTGAGTACGGGAATAAATTCTTAGGTAGTGGTGGTTTTGATAAGGACCTGCCTTGTATGGGCCAGTAGGCCTTCTGCAGTGTTCCTCCATTCTTATGTTCTTATGTTCTTATTAATAAGGGGGATATAAATAAGGTCTTGAGGATATCTCTCCAAGAGAGAACCCGCAATAATGGATTCAAATTGGATTAGAAATCTTCCTTACGAAGAAAGATTGAAGACCCTTAAATTACATTCACTTGTAAGACGTAGAATGAGGGGAGACATGATCGAGGTATACAAGTGGAAAATGGGTATTAACAAAGGGGATATAAATAAGGTCTTGAGGGTATCTCTCCAAGAGAGAACCCGCAATAATGGATTCAAGTTAGATAAGTTTAGATTTAGAAAGGATATAGGAAAGTATTGGTTTGGAAATAGGGTAGTTGATGAATGGAACAGTCTGCCTAGTAGGGTTATTGAAGCAAGGACCTTGGGTAGTTTTAAATTTAGGTTGGATAAATTCATGAGTGAAAGGGGTTGGGTAGCATTGAAAATTTGGTTGAGCAAATATTCTGTTAGTGGGACGGATTGTGAAGGACCTGCCTAGTATGGGCCAACAGGCCTGCTGCAGTGCTCCTCCTTTCTTATGTTCTTATGTTATGTTCTTATAAATTTAGATTTAGAAAGGATATAGGAAAATATTGGTTTGGAAATAGGGTAGTTGATGAGTGGAACAGTCTGCCTAGTAGGGTCATTGAAGCTATGACCTTGGGTAGTTTCAAATTTAGGTTGGATAAATTCATGAGTGAGAGGGGTTGGATTTGAGTGGGACTCGCACTTGAGTTAATAGAATCTTCAAAGCTTATTTCTTGGGTAGAATTGAAAATTAGGTTGGGCAATTATTCTGTTAGTGGGATGGATTGTGAAGGACGTGCCTAGTATGGGCCAACAGGCCTGCTGCAGTGTTCCTCCTTTCTTATGTTCTTATAGCTTTAGAAAAATACAACAAGCATTCATATTGTAATAGCCTGAACGAAATTAACGTGGCAATAATAAAAAAATCGACCATATTCCGCTATGACATCAATAACTTTACACACATGAATATAACCCTACTCTCCCTCCTTCACTCACTCCAGTGAAGACGATACTCTGGGAAAGTACTTGCTGTGACATTCTTCTCTTTTCTGCAATTTTACAAGCTCCTGATGATGTGTTGATTGCAACAAGAAAGGCCTAGAGCTATTATTCTACTCTTCCCGTGGTTATTTTGCATCCTGTATCGCTTTCTTTGCGATATTTGCATAATATATATATACATAAGAACATAAGAACATAAGAAAGGAGGAACACTGCAGCAGGCCTGTTGGCCCATTCTAGGCAGGTCCTTCACATTCCATCCCACTAACAGAATATTTGTTCAACCTAATTTTCAATGCTATCCAAGAAATAAGCTTTGATAATTTTATTTACTCATGTGCAATTCCCACTCAAATCCAACCCCCTTCACTCATGAATTTATCCAACCTAAATTTAAAACTACCCAAGGTCCCCGCTTCAACAACCCTACTAGGCAGACTGTTCCACTCATCAACTACCCTATTTCCAAACCAATACTTTCCTATATCCTTTCTAAATCTAAACCTGACTAGCAGGTTTAGGTCAGCAATAGACATAATTAGGAAGAAGGGTGGGAACCCTGTCATATGTGGTATTTTGCCAAGGAGAGGAGTTGGAAATGAATGGCTGTCCAGGGCAATTGGTGTCAATTGCTGGCTGGACAAATACTGTAAGGAAAATTCAGTAACATTCATTGACAACTGGGACCTCTTCTATGGCAGAAATGACATGTATGCCAGGGATGGGGTTCACTTATCCAGGTCTGGGGTGGGGGCACTGGCAACTGCAGTGGAGGGAGCTGTTAGGGCTTTAAACTAGAAATAGTTAGTGGTATGGGTTTTGGGGGAAAACAGAGAAGTCCCAGTGTAGTAATATTATAAGTTGTAGGAGAACTAGTAATAGGCAGAATAAGGTGGATAGTGGAAAGCTAGTGACACTAGATGACAAGGACAGTAATAGGTATAGTGGAAAACAGAGATGAGCAGGAAGGGTAAAGAGAAAGGAGGGTCTCTAAATATATATTACACCAATAGTCGTAGTGCTAGGAATAAGATGGACGAGTTGAGATTAGTTGCAAGTACGGGTAATATTGATGTTTTTGCAATAACTGAGACATGGTTTAATATGAAAAATCGGGACTTGCCTGCCGAATGTCACATTCAGGGTTTTAAATTGTTCCAAGTAGACAGAAGTATCGGGAAAGGGGTGGGGTGGCACTCTATGTCCGTGATCATTTAAATTGTTGCATAAAAACGGGTATAAAGTCTGAATTAACACATACAGAGTCTGTCTGGATAGAATTTTCAGAGGGGTGTGAAAAATTGATTTTAGGCGTGATTTACCGTCCTCCAAACTTAGATAGGGAACAAGGGAGACTACTTTGGGAGGAAATTGTTAAGGCCACAAGACACGATAACGTAGTAATTCTAGGGACTTTAACTTTAGTCAGATTGATTGGAATTTCATGACAGGGAATTTAGAATCTAACGACTTTTAGAAGTAGTTCAGGATTGCTTTTGAAGCAGTTTGTAACAGAACCTACAAGGGGAAATAACCTACTTGACTTGGTTCTGGCAAGCAAGGAAACCCTTGTTAATAATTTAGAAATTACAGAGGAACTCGGCTCAAGCGACCACAAGTCAATTACCTTTAGCATTTGTGAATGAATGGTTCAGAGAACCGACGAGTTGGTAAATTAGACACATATGCAACACTTGGGTATCTTTATTGAGGAAACGTTTCGCCACACAGTGGCTTCATCAGTCCATACAAAGGAGAATCGTGAAGAACAGGAGGAGTGTGAGGTTGTCAGGCCCTCAATCTTCAGACGATGTTGTCAGTCCATCAATCTTGAATAGAATAACAGCATATGAGCAGAGGAACCTTATATACTGTAGACAGGAGAGGTGCAGCAGTAGTAGGAGGTGTCACATTTGTTCAATGTGGAAGTAGGTCGTGCCCAAGGAATAGGCAAGCGAAGAAATCCCTGTATTAAGATACCAAGATGTTGCAGTGTCAGACAGGATGTGAATGAATGGTTCAGAGAACCGACGAGTTGGTAAATTAGACACATATGCAACACTTGGGTATCTTTATTGAGGAAACGTTTGCCACACAGTGGCTTCATCAGCCCATACAAAGGAGAATCGTGAAGAACAGGAGGAGTGTGAGGTTGTCAGGCCCTCAATCTTCAGACGATGTTGTCAGTCCATCAATCTTGAATAGAATAACAGCATATGAGCAGAGGAACCTTATATACTGTAGACAGGAGAGGTGCAGCAGTAGTAGGAGGTGTCACATTTGTTCAATGTGGAAGTAGGTCGTGCCCAAGGAATAGGCAAGCGAAGAAATCCCTGTATTAAGATACCAAGATGTTGCAGTGTCAGACAGGATGTGAATGAATGGTTCAGAGAACCGACGAGTTGGTAAATTAGACACATATGCAACACTTGGGTATCTTTATTGAGGAAACGTTTCGCCACACAGTGGCTTCATCAGTCCATACAAAGGAGAATCGTGAAGAACAGGAGGAGTGTGAGGTTGTCAGGCCCTCAATCTTCAGACGATGTTGTCAGTCCATCAATCTTGAATAGAATAACAGCATATGAGCAGAGGAACCTTATATACTGTAGACAGGAGAGGTGCAGCAGTAGTAGGAGGTGTCACATTTGTTCAATGTGGAAGTAGGTCGTGCCCAAGGAATAGGCAAGCGAAGAAATCCCTGTATTAAGATACCAAGATGTTGCAGTGTCAGACAGGATGTGAATGAATGGTTCAGAGAACCGACGAGTTGGTAAATTAGACACATATGCAACACTTGGGTATCTTTATTGAGGAAACGTTTCGCCACACAGTGGCTTCATCAGTCCATACAAAGGAGAATCGTGAAGAACAGGAGGAGTGTGAGGTTGTCAGGCCCTCAATCTTCAGACGATGTTGTCAGTCCATCAATCTTGAATAGAATAACAGCATATGAGCAGAGGAACCTTATATACTGTAGACAGGAGAGGTGCAGCAGTAGTAGGAGGTGTCACATTTGTTCAATGTGGAAGTAGGTCGTGCCCAAGGAATAGGCAAGCGAAGAAATCCCTGTATTAAGATACCAAGATGTTGCAGTGTCAGACAGGATGTGAATGAATGGTTCAGAGAACCGACGAGTTGGTAAATTAGACACATATGCAACACTTGGGTATCTTTATTGAGGAAACGTTTCGCCACACAGTGGCTTCATCAGTCCATACAAAGGAGAATCGTGAAGAACAGGAGGAGTGTGAGGTTGTCAGGCCCTCAATCTTCAGACGATGTTGTCAGTCCATCAATCTTGAATAGAATAACAGCATATGAGCAGAGGAACCTTATATACTGTAGACAGGAGAGGTGCAGCAGTAGTAGGAGGTGTCACATTTGTTCAATGTGGAAGTAGGTCGTGCCCAAGGAATAGGCAAGCGAAGAAATCCCTGTATTAAGATACCAAGATGTTGCAGTGTCAGACAGGATGTGAATGAATGGTTCAGAGAACATAAGAACATAAGAACATAAGAACATAAGAAAGGAGGAACACTGCAGCAGGCCTGTTGGCCCATACTAGGCAGGTCCTTCACAATCCGTCCCACTAACAGAATATTTGCTCAACCCAATTTTCAATGCTACCCAAGAAATAAGCTTTGCAGATTCTATTAACTCAAGTGCGAGTCCCACTTAAATCCATGTATTTATCCAACCTAAATTTGAAACTACCCAAGGTCCTAGCTTCAATAACCCTACTAGGCAGACTGTTCCACTCATCAACTACCCTATTTCCAAACCAATACTTTCCTATATCCTTTCTAAATCTAAACTTATCTAACTTGAATCCATTATTGCGGGTTCTCTCTTGGAGAGATATCCTCAAGACCTTATTTATATCCCCTTTGTTAATACACATTTTCCACTTGTATACCTCGATCATGTCTCCCCTCATTCTACGTCTTACAAGTGAATGTAATTTTAGGGTCTTCAATCTTTCTTCGTAAGGAAGATTTCTAATGCTATGTATTAATTTAGTCATTCTACGCTGAATGTTTTCTAACGAATTTATGTCCATTCTATAATATGGAGACCAGAACTGAGCTGCGTAATCTAGAACCGACGAGTTGGTAAATTAGACACATATGCAACACTTGGGTATCTTTATTGAGGAAACGTTTCGCCACACAGTGGCTTCATCAGTCCATACAAAGGAGAATCGTGAAGAACAGGAGGAGTGTGAGGTTGTCAGGCCCTCAATCTTCAGACGATGTTGTCAGTCCATCAATCTTGAATAGAATACAGCATATGAGCAGAGAACCTTATATACTGTAGACAGGAGAGGTGCAGCAGTAGTAGGAGGTGTCACATTTGTTCAATGTGGAAGTAGGTCGTGCCCAAGGAATAGGCAAGCGAAGAAATCCCTGTATTAAGGTTCCTCTGCTCATATGCTGTTATTCTATTCAAGATTGATGGACTGACAACATCGTCTGAAGATTGAGGGCCTGACAACCTCACACTCCTCCTGTTCTTCACGATTCTCCTTGTATGGACTGATGAAGCCACTGTGTGGCGAAACGTTTCTCAATAAAGATACCCAAGTGTTGCATATGTGTCTAATTTACCAACTCGTCGGTTCTCTGAACCATTCATTCACATCCTGTCTGACACTGCAACATCTTGGTATCTTAATACAGGGATTTCTTCGCTTGCCTATTCCTTGGGCACGACCTACTTCCACATTGAACAAATGTGACACCTCCTACTACTGCTGCACCTCTCCTGTCTACAGTATATAAGGTTCCTCTGCTCATATGCTGTTATTCTATTCAAGATTGATGGACTGACAACATCGTCTGAAGATTGAGGGCCTGACAACCTCACACTCCTCCTGTTCTTCACGATTCTCCTTTGTATGGACTGATGAAGCCACTGTGTGGCGAAACGTTTCCTCAATAAAGATACCCAAGTGTTGCATATGTGTCTAATTTACCAACTCGTCGGTTCTCTGAACCATTCATTCACATCCTGTCTGACACTGCAACATCTTGGTATCTTAATACAGGGATTTCTTCGCTTGCCTATTCCTTGGGCACGACCTACTTCCACATTGAACAAATGTGACACCTCCTACTACTGCTGCACCTCTCCTGTCTACAGTATATAAGGTTCCTCTGCTCATATGCTGTTATTCTATTCAAGATTGATGGACTGACAACATCGTCTGAAGATTGAGGGCCTGACAACCTCACACTCCTCCTGTTCTTCACGATTCTCCTTTGTATGGACTGATGAAGCCACTGTGTGGCGAAACGTTTCCTCAATAAAGATACCCAAGTGTTGCATATGTGTCTAATTTACCAACTCGTCGGTTCTCTGAACCATTCATTCACATCCTGTCTGACACTGCAACATCTTGGTATCTTAATACAGGGATTTCTTCGCTTGCCTATTCCTTGGGCACGACCTACTTCCACATTGAACAAATGTGACACCTCCTACTACTGCTGCACCTCTCCTGTCTACAGTATATAAGGTTCCTCTGCTCATATGCTGTTATTCTATTCAAGATTGATGGACTGACAACATCGTCTGAAGATTGAGGGCCTGACAACCTCACACTCCTCCTGTTCTTCACGATTCTCCTTTGTATGGACTGATGAAGCCACTGTGTGGCGAAACGTTTCCTCAATAAAGATACCCAAGTGTTGCATATGTGTCTAATTTACCAACTCGTCGGTTCTCTGAACCATTCATTCACATCCTGTCTGACACTGCAACATCTTGGTATCTTAATACAGGGATTTCTTCGCTTGCCTATTCCTTGGGCACGACCTACTTCCACATTGAACAAATGTGACACCTCCTACTACTGCTGCACCTCTCCTGTCTACAGTATATAAGGTTCCTCTGCTCATATGCTGTTATTCTATTCAAGATTGATGGACTGACAACATCGTCTGAAGATTGAGGGCCTGACAACCTCACACTCCTCCTGTTCTTCACGATTCTCCTTTGTATGGACTGATGAAGCCACTGTGTGGCGAAACGTTTCTCAATAAAGATACCCAAGTGTTGCATATGTGTCTAATTTACCAACTCGTCGGTTCTCTGAACCATTCATTCACATCCTGTCTGACACTGCAACATCTTGGTATCTTAATACAGGGATTTCTTCGCTTGCCTATTCCTTGGGCACGACCTACTTCCACATTGAACAAATGTGACACCTCCTACTACTGCTGCACCTCTCCTGTCTACAGTATATAAGGTTCCTCTGCTCATATGCTGTTATTCTATTCAAGATTGATGGACTGACAACATCGTCTGAAGATTGAGGGCTGACAACCTCACACTCCTCCTGTTCTTCACGATTCTCCTTGTATGGACTGATGAAGCCACTGTGTGGCGAAACGTTTCCTCAATAAAGATACCCAAGTGTTGCATATGTGTCTAATTTACCAACTCGTCGGTTCTCTGAACCATTCATTCACATCCTGTCTGACACTGCAACATCTTGGTATCTTAATACAGGGATTTCTTCGCTTGCCTATTCCTTGGGCACGACCTACTTCCACATTGAACAAATGTGACACCTCCTACTACTGCTGCACCTCTCCTGTCTACAGTATATAAGGTTCCTCTGCTCATATGCTGTTATTCTATTCAAGATTGATGGACTGACAACATCGTCTGAAGATTGAGGGCCTGACAACCTCACACTCCTCCTGTTCTTCACGATTCTCCTTTGTATGGACTGATGAAGCCACTGTGTGGCGAAACGTTTCCTCAATAAAGATACCCAAGTGTTGCATATGTGTCTAATTTACTACCTTTAGCATTGAATGGATGTATGATAGTAGGGATAATTCAGTAATGGTCCCAGATTTTCGCTTAGCAGATTATAATGGACTTAGAGAACACTTATCAACTGTGGACTGGGGTGAAGAAGAGAGGTATTAATATGACAGTTTTCTTAACACTATACATAAGAAACATAAGAAAGGAGGAACACTGCAGCAGGCCTGTTGGCCCATACTAGGCAGGTCCTTCACAATCCGTCCCACTAACAGAATATTTGCTCAACCCAATTTTCAATGCTACCCAAGAAATAAGCTTTGACAATTCTACCCACTCATGCGCGAGTCCCACTCAAACCCAACCCCTCTCACTCATGAATTTATCCAACCTAAATTTGAAACTACCCAAGGTCCTAGCTTCAATAACCCTACTAGGCAGACTGTTCCACTCATCAACTACCCTATTTCCAAACCAATACTTTCCTATATCCTTTCTAAATCTAAACTTATCTAACTTGAATCCATTATTGCGGGTTCTCTCTTGGAGAGATATCCTCAAGACCTTATTTATATCCCCTTTGTTAATACCCATTTTCCACTTGTATACCTCGATCATGTCTCCCCTCATTCTACGTCTTACAAGTGAATGTAATTTTAGGGTCTTCAATCTTTCTTCGTAAGGAAGATTTCTAATGCTATGTATTAATTTTGTCATTCTACGCTGAATGTTTTCTAACGAATTTATGTCCATTCTGTAATATGGAGACCAGAACTGAGCTGCGTAATCTAGGTGAGGCCTTACTAATGATGTATAAAGCTGTAATATAACCTCTGGACTTTTGTTGTTAACACTTCTTGATATAAATCCCAGTAATCTATTTGCCTTATTACGTACGCTTAGGCATTGCTGTCTTGGTTTAAGGTTGCTGCTTACCATCACCCCAAGTCCTTCTCGCAATCTGTATGGCTAAGTTCTACGTTATTTAACTTATAAGTGCTTGGGTTATGGACACTCCCGAGCTTCAGAACCTTGCATTTATCTACATTGAACTGCATCTGCCACTTTTCTGACCACGAATTAAGTTTGTCTAAATCTTCCTGAAGTTCTATGACATCTATGTTTGAATCAATTATCCTACCTATCTTCGTGTCGTCGGCGAATTTGCTCATATCACTAGTAATTCCCTCATCAAGGTCATTGATATATATTATAAATAACAATGGGCCTAAGACTGATCCCTGTGGAACACCACTTGTTACAAGTCCCCATTCGGATTTAACCCCATTTATGCACACTCTCTGCTTCCTATTGGTGAGCCATGACTCGATCCATGACAGCACTTTTCCCCCAATGCCATGAGCTGCCACTTTCTTTAACAGTCTCTGGTGCGGTACTCTATCAAAAGCCTTACTAAAGTCTAAATAAACAATATCGAATTCTTTATTGTGATCAACAGCTTCAAAAGCTTTACTGAAGAAGGTTAATAAATTAGATAGGCAGGAACGGCCCTCGTGAATCCATGCTGGGTATCATTAATCAAATTATGGTTATCTAGATGGCTTCTAATAATATCAGCTATAATTGACTCTAGTAATTTGCCTACAATTGAGGTCAGGCTTATTGGGCGGTAATTTGACGGTAGTGACTTGTCCCCTACTTTAAAAATAGGAATTACATTAGCCATCTTCCACATATCAGACACTACACCTGTTTGAAGAGACAAATTAAAAATGTTAGATATTGGTTCACAGAGTTCCATTTGCATTCCTTAAGAACCCTTGCAAAAGCTCATCAGGACCCGGCGATTTATTTTGTTTCAGTCGGTCCAGCTGTTTCATAACCATTTCGCTAGTGACTGTGATATTACATAATTTATCTTCTTCTGGGCCTCTGTAAAAATTAATTACTGGGATATTATTAATGTCTTCCTGTGTGAAAACCGAGAGAAAATAATTATTAAAAATAGAGCACATATCATTCTCCTTGTCAGTAAGATGCCCAAAGTTATTTTTAAGGGGACCTATCTTATCCCTAACTTTTGTTCTATAAACCTGGAAAAACTTTTGGGTTAGTTTTGAATCCCTAGCAACTTTAATTTCATAGTCCCGTTTAGCTTTTCTTATTCCCTTTTTAACGTCCCTCTTAATGTCAGTATACTGATTTATAAGATGACCCTCAAATCTTTTTATGCGCCTATAAATTCCTTTCTTCTGCCCTAAAAGATATTTGAGCCTATTATTCATCCATTTTGGGTCATTTCTACTTGATCTAATTTCTTTATACGGAATAAATGTTCTTTGGGCAGCCTGTATAGTGTTAAGAAAACTGTCATATTGATACCTCTCTTCTTCACCCCAGTCCACAGTTGATAAGTGTTCTCTAAGTCCATTATAATCTGCTAAGCGAAAATCTGGGACCATTACTGAATTATCCCTACTATCATACATCCATTCAATGCTAAAGGTAATTGACTTGTGGTCGCTTGAGCCGAGTTCCTCTGTAATTTCTAAATTATTAACAAGGGTTTCCTTGCTTGCCAGAACCAAGTCAAGTAGGTTATTTCCCTTGTAGGTTCTGTTACAAACTGCTTCAAAAAGCAATCCTGAACTACTTCTAAAAAGTCGTTAGATTCTAAATTCCCTGTCATGAAATTCCAATCAATCTGACTAAAGTTAAAGTCCCATAGAATTACTACGTTATCGTGTCTTGTGGCCTTAACAATTTCCTCCCAAAGTAGTCTCCCTTGTTCCCTATCTAAGTTTGGAGGACGGTAAATCACGCCTAAAATCAATTTTTCCACCCCTCTGAAAATTCTATCCAGACAGACTCTGTATGTGTTAATTCAGACTTTATACCCGTTTTTATGCAACAATTTAAATGATCACGGACATAGAGTGCCACCCCACCCCCTTTCCCGATACTTCTGTCTACTTTATACGGGATAAAGAACATTTATCCCGTATAAAGAAATTAGATCAAGTAGAAATGACCCAAAATGGATGAATAATAGGCTCAAATATCTTTTAGGGCAGAAGAAAGGAATTTATAGGCGCATAAAAAGAGGTGAGGGTCATCTTATAAATCAGTATACTGACATTAAGAGGGACGTTAAAAAGGGAATAAGAAAAGCTAAACGGGACTATGAAATTAAAGTTGCTAGGGATTCAAAAACTAACCCAAAAAGTTTTTTCCAGGTTTATAGAACAAAAGTTAGGGATAAGATAGGTCCCACCCTTCTTCCTAATTCTGTCTATTGCTGACCTATAGCTGCTAATCAGCTCCTCACTCCTACGTTGCCAACATCGTTGCCTCCAGCACTGAGACAGATAATAGGATTGCTCCCATTACCTCTCATGATGTCGTCCAGACGGCTAACAATATCCTTCATCCCAGCCCCAGGATAACATATATATATATATATATATATATATATATATATATATATATATATATATATATATATATATTATTGTGCCACAAACAAGTGGTATTGATCAATAACGACACTGCGACTAGCCAAGGATTCGAACCCATGTTGTTTTGGCCTGCCTCATGGTGAGCGAAAACCACATGACGCTCTAACCCACAGGGCCACCAAATCCTTCAAGAATCATGCACTCTGCAGAACTACGTAGGTGTTTTACTGGGATCTGAGGACATACGGTGGTGTGGGTGCCTCTGAGCTAATAGGAGGAGAATTTTTTCCTGGATAGAGGCATGGTTGACAAATAGGCAGCAGAGAACTTGCATAAATGGGGAGAAATTAGAGTGGGAAGCGCCACAAGCGGTGTTCCACAGGGGTCAGTGTTGGGCACCTTGTTGTTCACAATTAACTTAAACGACATAGATGAGGGAATAAATAGCGACATAAGCAAGTTTGCCGATGACACCAAAATAGGCCGTCCAATTCATTCTAATGAGAACATTGGAGCACTCCAGGATGATTTGAATAGTCTGATGCAGTGGTCGGAGAAGTGGCAGATGCAGTTTAATATAGATAAATGCAAAGTTCTAAATGTTGGACAGGAAAATAACCATGCCACATATAAACTAAATAATGTAGATCTTAATATTACGGATTGCGAAAAGGATTTAGGAGTTCTGGTTAGCAGTAATCTGAAACTAAGACATCAGTGCGTAAGTGTTCGCAATAAAGCTAACAGAGTCCTTGGCTTCATATCAAGAAGCATAAATAATAGGAGTCCTCAGGTTGTTCTTCAACTCTATATATCCTTGGTTAGGCCTCATTTAGATGCTGCACAGTTTTGGTCATCGTATTACAGAATGGATATAAATGCTCTGGAAAACGTACAAAAGAGGATTACAAAGTTGATCCTATGTATAAGAAATCTTCCATATGAGGATAGACTGAGGGCCCTGAGTCTGCACCTCTAGAAAGGCGTAGAATTAGGGGGATATGATTGAGGTGTATAAATGGAAAACAGGAATAAATAAAGGGTATGTAAATAGCGTGCTAAAAATATTTAGTATTAACAGGACTCTCAGCAATGGCTTTAAGTTGGAAAAATTCAGATTCAGGAAGGATATAGGAAAGCATTGGTTTGGTAATAGAGTTGTGGATGAGTGGAACAAACTCCCGAGTACAGTTATAGAGGCTAAAACGTTGTGTAGTTTGAAAAATAGGTTAGATAAATACATGAGTGAGTGCGGGTGGGTGTGAGTTGGACCTGACTAGCTTGTGCTACTAGGTCAAATGCCGTGCTCCTTCCTTAAGTGAATGTGACCTGACCTGGCTGGGTTGGGGCATTGGCTTAAGCCCGTGGGAGACTTGGATCTGCCTCGCATGGACCTGCTGCAGTGTTCCTTTTTTCTTATGTTCTTATGTTCTAATCGCAGTGTTGTTATTGATAAATACCACTTGTTCGTGGTTACAGAAATATAAAATACTGCTCGTTGGGCTAGTACACCAAACGGGGAGTAGAATGAAATTAGCTCAGAGGCATCCACACCACCGTATGTCCTGGGATCACGCGTGATTCTTGTAGGATTTGGTGGTGCTGTGGGTTAGAGCGTCATGTGTAATATATATATATATATATATATATATATATATATATATATATATATATATATATATATATATATATATATATATATATATATATATATATATATATATATATATATATATATATATATATATATCAGATACTTATTCCAAACTTAGAAAGAATCTAGTTAGTAGTAACTTTAATAATAAAAGACCATCAACCATCAACCTATGTTTACCTTATATGTATCGATTAATCAAAATACTAACCAGGTAATCCAGCCCAATTTAACTCAGTAGGTTCAGTTTCCTACAAAGTTTCCAAATGGCTAGTAGATTTGGCAAAATTTCTAACTTGAATGTTAAAAATAATATTGGTTTTGTTGATAAATTAAGCACCATGACTGACTTAAATAATTGCTATATTTGATGTCACTTCGTTGTTCGCAAAAGTTCCGGATGATGAGTTATTAAGTTTACTATCTGAAGAACTCGGTAATTACGATTTACCATCGCCAATACCTACATTCAATGAGCTTATTAAACTTTGCATTGATGATGCAAAGTTTGTGTTTAATAGCGAGTTTTACACTTAGAAGTTTGGTATGGCAATGAGAAATTCGCTCTCACCTGTCCATAGTAATTTGTACATAAAATATTTTGGAAGATATCTGCTTGACAGAATGCTTTCCAATGGAGTTAAGTGATACAGAAATGTTGATAATATTGTTGTTATTATTATTGTATATGAACCACTAAATTCACGTGGGTCAGTTCATCGCAAGGTGATGTGGAAGCTCTATTCATGAGACAGATGTGGAGGCTTTAACTTCTGTCGGCGAGACAGTCACTAAACTCTTAAATGATGCTTAAGGAGGAATGCTCGTGATCGATAATTAGAAAGTCTGTGATGAGCTAAACTAACGATTTAAAGAGTTTTTATTTTTGGGAAACAGGGACAAGACCACAGACTCAAGGGCACTGTACACCGTACTCACAGCAGGAGAGGGAGTGAAAAAATTACTATGACTGATACCCTTAACGTCTATGATACCTGAAAATGCGTTTACACTGGTTCTGAAAGAGGTAGTAGAAATACTATGTGAAGCGCTAGCTATAACCTACTTACTGTAGATCAATGGAAAGGGGTCAACTACCTGAGACGTGGAAAGCAGCAAATGTGGTGCCGATTTTCAAGAAAGGGAATATACAGGTTGAATTCAACTACTAGCCAGCATTATTGACATGCATACAATGCAAGGTAATAGAGAACATAATCAAAAGGAGAATGCCTCGAGAGAAGTGGTTTCATGAACATTACCAGCATGGGCTCACAGAGAGGTCAGGAGCACCTGCTGGTGTTTTAGTCTTACACTGAGTGGTGAGGAACACCGCTGGTGTCTGGGTCTTAAATTAAGAGGTTAGGAACACTTGCTGGTGTCTGGGTCTTAAATTAAGAGGTTAGGAACACTTGCTGGTGTCTGGGTCTTAAACTGAGAGGTTAGGAACACTTGCTGGTGTCTGGGTCTTAAACTGAGAGGTTAGGAACACTTGCTGGTGTCTGAGTCTTAAACTGAGAGATTAGGAACACTTGCTGGTGTCTGGGTCTTAAACTGAGAGGTAATGAACAATTGCTGGTGTCTGGGTCTTAAACTGAGAAGTTAGGACCACTTGCTGGTGTCTGGGTCTTAAACTGAGAAGTTAGGACCACTTGCTGGTGTCTGGGTCTTAAACTGATAGGTTAGAACACTTGATGGTGTCTGGGTCTTAAACTGAGAAGTTAGGAACACTTGCTGGTGTCTGGGTCTTAAACTGAGAGGTTAGGAACACTTGATGGTGTCTGGGTCTTAAACTGAGAGGTTAGGAACACTTGATGGTGTCTGGGTCTTAAACTGAGAAGTTAGGAACACTTGATGGTGTCTGAGTCTTAAACTGAGAGGTTAGGAACACTTGATGGTGTCTGGGTCTTAAACTGAGAGGTTAGGAACACTTGATGGTGTCTGGGTCTTAAACTGAGAAGTTAGGAACACTTGCTGGTGTCTGAGTCTTAAACTGAGAGGTTAGGAACACTTGATGGTGTCTGGGTCTTAAACTGAGAAGTTAGGAACACTTGCTGGTGTCTGGGTCTTAAACTGAAAGGTTAGGAACACTTGCTGGTGTCTGGGTCTTAAACTGAGAGGTTAGGAACACTTGCTGGTGTCTGAGTCTTAAACTGAGAGGTTAGGAACACTTGCTGGTGTTTTTGTCTTAAACTGAGGGTTAGGAACACTTGATGATGTCTGGGTCTTAAACTGAGAGGTTAGGAACACTTGCTGGTGTTTGGGTCTTAAACTGAGAGGTTAGGAACACTTGCTGGTGTCTGGATCTTAAACTGAGAGGTAATGAACACTTGCTGGTGTCTGGGTCTTAAACTGAGAAGTTAGGAACACTTTGCTGGTGTCTGGATCTTAAACTGAGAGGTTAGGAACACCCGCTGGTGTCTGGGTCTTAAACTGAGAGATTAGGAACACTTGCCGGTGTCTGGATCTTAAACTGAGAGGTAATGAACACTTGCTGGTGTCTGGGTCTTAAACTGAGAGGTAATGAACACTTGCTGGTATCTGGGTCTTAAACTGAGAGATTAGGAACACTTGCTGGTGTCTGGGTCTTAAACTGAGAGGTTAGGAACACCTGCTGGTGTCTGGGTTTTACACTGTGAGGTGAGGAACACTAGATGAGGTCTTAGTCTTACACTGAGAAGTGAGGAACACCTACTGGTCTCTTGGTCGTACACTGAGAGGTGAGAGCACCTGCTGGCGTTTTGGTCTTACACTGAGAGGTAATAAACACATGCTAGTGTCTTTGTCTTACACTGAGAGGTAATGAACACATGCTAGTGTCTTTGTCTTACATTGAAAGGTAAGAAACACCTGTTGGTGTTTTTGTCTTACACTGAAAGGTAAGAAATACTTGCTAGGTCTTGGTCTTACACTGAGAGGTAAGACACCTGCTGGGGTCTTTGTCTTACACCGAGGGGTAAGGAACTCCTGCTGGTGTCTATGTCTAATACTAAGAGGTAAGGAACACCTGTTTGGGTCTTGGTCTTACGCTTCTTGTCTCTTGATGTGGCAAACGGTATGTCTTACTAATGAGTTAGGTACAAATAAATATTGTTTCAGGAGGTCCTCCAGTCCTCAGAGAGGTCGGGAGTTTCTGGAGCCGCGTCTCGGCTAACGAGAGACGTTAACACTTGCAAATATCTCATGCAAGAAACGCACACCTTCAAAAATGTCGTGATCTGGCATTCAGATGTGACTATAGCTGTCAGAGCCACGCCAACAATCCAACAATGCCTCAGCCCTTTTGGTGCAATTTGCGCATAAACTCATTTCAACAGTTGGATTGTCATTTTTAGTTAAACTTCGATCCCAGCAAAGCAGTCAAAGGTATTTAATCAAACTTGTTTCCCTGGGTTTTGAGTGACTAGGAAAGTCGAGTGCTGCTATTTTTCCCCTCACAACGCAACCACGCATCTAGAATTTCATTTGTTGGCTTCCTGATTAGCGAAAGTTGCTAAGTTTGCCAATTACGTGATACTTGATCAAAGCTATTGTGCGTGCGCCCTTGTGAACTCGTCCGGAACGTG
The DNA here is from genome assembly GCA_009830355.1 of Cherax destructor. Classification (NCBI taxonomy): domain Eukaryota; kingdom Metazoa; phylum Arthropoda; class Malacostraca; order Decapoda; family Parastacidae; genus Cherax; species Cherax destructor. Next base: position 18,065 of record WNWK01027192.1, read on the forward strand.
GCGTTGGCTACGGCCTCGTCTTTACCGCGGCTGCTTCTTCAGTCATCCTTATCGGACAAGGGCAATTCTGGCTACTCGCTCTTGCTCCGTAACTGAAGTTAAACCTATTAAGATAACACTGTCAATATCATTAACGACACTTATCAGTGTTTACAGAATTGTTACAATTATAATAACCATATATCAAAGACCGTACACTCCAGCAACTGTATCGCAGAAATCTTGGAGCAATTTCTCATAGTTTTACCAATGGTATTCAAGAGGAGAATCCTCATATCAGCTGTTGCACACTTTTCCCGCCTTGTCAATGTGAACTACCAATCCTTTGTACGTCATTTTTATAAATAGAAACACTGAAGGCAAAAGGAGATATGATTTCCGCATTTAAGATCATAAAATGATACGAAATTATAGATAAACAAGATTTTTGAGTACTCAAAACAGAAAGAAAAGGACAACTGGAAACTACAGAAAAAAAAATGTAAAATGGAAGGTAAAATTTTGATGTGGTGTGCAGGTAACATGGGATCGAAGAGAACGTAATGTGTCCGAATTCCCACCTTAAAACTAGAATCACGTTTCGAAAACTAAAACACAGCAAGTATACGGTAGGACTGCGTGGTGATCTCTTGTTTTTTATGTGTACAAAACTTTCTATCACATTTCCAGTGGTTGTAAGCCAGGGGAAGGCCTCTCTCATATAATCAAAACCTCTGCTTTGATTATATGAAAATATACCATCACAATTAAAGCAAGAGGCTAGCGGCAAGACCAGCCCCATGTTGTGAATACTGACACTGGAGGAAAGACAACGGTAACAGCATTTAGAGACCCAAAGATACAATGATAGAGCATCAAGATACACAGAGGTGATGACAAGGCAGATAGCGACGGATTGAAAGGAAAAAAGTCAAAGACAAAAAGAGTATTATAGAATTCTCAGGAAAAGCTTCTTTAGTTTCATGACTGAAGGAGAGCAGAAGGAGCTGGGTGAGGAAGGTTTGGACTGAGCTCTTCTGTAAGTATACCTTCGAATACAGGTACTGTTGAAATGAACTGGAAAGAATTCAATGAAACCGATGACACACACATACCCGGGGCCAGGAGCTGTGACTCGACCCCTGCAACCACAACTAGGTGAGTAAACACACATAAACACTACATGACACAAACAAAGGCAGACACACGGAAAACTATTGACAGAAAAACCCTGAGTTTTGTTGTCTGTTTCTCGAAGTTTAACAATAGTTTTTTTGCTAATGTCAAAGATTTTATGTTATTTTTTGGTTGTTTGAGTTTTGGAGTGAAATTTCCATTACTTTTATTGTAGCACGTGTCATCTTAGCTTCAACTGTTGCGCCTTATCTAAGAAATATCTCTCTCTCTCTTTATCTCTCTCTCACTTTATCTCTCTTCTCGCCCTCTCTTCTCTCTCCCTCTCTCTCACTCTCTCTTTATCTCTCTCTTTCTCTCCCCCTCCTCTCTCCAGTACTTCTACAGTAAAAGTCGAAATATCACAACAGAAGGAAAGAAGACAACTGTTCGAGCCTCCCGTTTATTTATGTACTCAGTGGCCACTTTAATAGGTACACCCTTCTAGTACTGGTTAAGGCCCCCCCCATACGCCCCAGAAAATCCTGACTTCGGCATGGACTCAACACGGTGCTGGAAACATTCCATGGAGATTCTGGTCCATGTTGACAATATAGCCTCACGCAATTGCTTCAGATTTGCCGGCAGTATATTCTTGCTGTGAATCTCCCATTTCACCACAGGAGTTTAATTTATCAGCTTGTTGTTTCTCTGGACCATTTATCTTCATTCCTGACAGACACAACAACATCTTGGGATCTTAATACAAGGAATTCTTCACTTGCTTAACCTATAGGCATGACCTACTTCCAGTTGTGGGTTTATCCAATTTAATATCGCTTACGACTAATTCACCTCACCGATGTACAGTATATAAGCCACTTTGCGCGTATGCTGTATTCTTTTTAAGACTGATGGATTGATTACACCGACCCCAAGCTGAAGGATTGATTACCTCAAACTCATTCTGATCGTCATCATTCTTTTGTATAGACTGATGAAGCCACTGTGTGGCGAAATGGTGTTTAATAAAGATACCCAAGTATTGCACATGTATCTAATTTATCAGTGGTAAATCATCCTCACTGACCACGGAATTACGGAATTACATTCGTCTTAGAGAACAGAAAATCGATTTACTATCTTCAAATCAGCTCTTCCTTTACTGCAAACGTCTACCCACTTGTAACTGCTGCCACTCTGCTCCTCACTGCTGGTAACCTGCTTCCTTCACTAACCCTTAAACATCTCCCGATCATTGCCATACTTATCCAGGTGAATTTTCAGTTCCTTATTTTCCTCCTTGAGAAGTACAACCTCTTCCAACAGAAGCAAGCCATTCTGCACTATAATAACCTACACTTATCCTCTGGAACAGCTCAAAATAAAAAAATAGAAATGTTTATTTCCTTGTAAAGCTTACAATGTGTGGTTTACATGTTATAAAATATTAATTACAAAGAAGACCACTAGCATGCCTAGGCATTTCGGGCAGGACAAGTATGACCTCTCATGACCACTATCATATAGCCAAAGCCATCAACAACCCTGAGGAAGACCCCATCACTGAACAATTAATTTTGCCAGAATCAGAAGTCTATAAGGCGATAGTGTCATTTCCAGCAGGATCTGCAGAAGGTTACACTGGAATTCGACCACAACACCTCAAAGAGATGATAAATCCAGTACTCGGCGCATCTGCATCAATTCTTCTCACCGAGTTAACAACTTTCGTCAATAACTGCCTGGCTGGGCGAATCCCAGAAGAAATTAAACCTTTCTTTTTGGAGCCTCATTATGCGCTTTGAAGAAGAAGGATAAGGAAATCAGACCCATTGCTGTTGGTAACACCCTTCCCGTCTAGTTGCCAAAGCAGCAGTAAGAAACATTCGCCTAGAAGCTGCCAGTTTACTCCAGCCACACCAACTGGGCTTTGGGGTCTCTCAGGCAGTGAAGCCGCAGCTCATGCGGCTTTAATATGGTGAAGAGAGATGTGGTCTTGCCGGCCGTTCGGGATCGGTTCCCAGTCGTTTTCCCTTCATTTCAGCTGGCTACAGCAAACCCTCAACTCTTTTGTTTGGCGAACATGAAATTCCCTCACCAGAGGGTGTTCAGCAGGGTGATCCACTCGCTCCACTTCTCTTCTCCTTGGCAGTAAGTGAACTAACTTCCAGCCTACGATGGCACTCTGGCAGGTACTGAAGAGTCCCTGTTAGAGGACCTACAACTGGTGAAGACACAGGGAGAAGCCTTAGGACTCATCCTCAATCCCTCCAAGTGTGAAATCATCACAACGAACCAGGAAATAATCAATGCTGTGCGAACAATCCTCCCGGAAGTCTACTACCACTCCATCCAACAGCACCCTCTTGGAAGCACCGCTGGGACACCAGGCCATCAACACGGTACTCATGGACAAAGTGAATGACCTGAAGTGAATGGAAGAGAGAATAAGCGATCTTGATGCCCATGATGCCCTGTATCTCCTCACAAGGTGTCTTACTATGCCAAGACACTTCTTTCTTGAAGTGCGCACCCTCTTTTGACAACCCAACACTTGACGAGTATGACGCACACATGAGATCAATCTTTAAGAAGGCACTGAATCTATCACTAGAGGATCGGCAATGGGAGTAGGCAACCCTCCCAGTGCGACTGGGAGGTATAGGGGTGCGCAAAGCAATGCAGGTAGCTTTACCTGCATTTCTGTCGTCGAGTTTGGCTTCCAGTGGATTAGTCAAGAAGATTGTCCCCGAACGCTTGAGAGGTGTGGTGGGAGCTCAAGACCCCAGGTTCATTGAAGCAGCCGTGCGGTGGGACACCCTTGCAGCCTCCTCCAGTAGACCAGCTCCTCCAAAAGAACACAAACAGTCCCACTGGGACAAACCGAAGGAAGGATGGTAAGCAGATTGCTTGGGACTACAGCTGTCCCGCCACAATGGCTGACACCTACTTGCCATACTCCATAGCTGAAGGGGATGGAGCTGCCAGCCACAGGGAGACCCAAAAGACCCGCAAACATGAAGGCCTTCCCCATTGCTATAACGTCATCCCAATAGGGTTGGAGACCCTTGGAGCATGGGGCAAGTGTGCTCTAAAGTTTCTCAAAGAGCTGGGTGAAAAACTCATCATACAAACCAAGGACCACTGGGCGGCCAGCTTCCTCTTTTAGAGACTCAGTGTTGCGATCCAGAGGATAAATGCCTGCAGCATTCTGGGCACGCGGCCCACTTCCGGGAAGCTGGACGAAGTATTTGAGATGTAGCTCTGAGATGTTATCTATGTTGTTTTACTCCCTATTGAATTATTGTCAATGTATTTTGTCAATGTATTTTGTCTTTAAATAAAGTACATATAAAATATAGAGGGTGGTATGAGAAAATTTTCAAACAGCTTCAGGGAGAACTTTGAGTTTTCCCTGAAGCAAGTTTATTCTTTTCTCTGAGGATGAGGATCCCCAAGACAGTTCCAGAGATGGTACCTCCCTATATTTATTATAAATATATATATATATATATATATATATATATATATATATATATATATATATATATATATATATATATATATATATATATATATATATATATATATATATATATATTATATATATATATATATATATATATATATATTATATATATATATATATATATATATATATATATATATATATATATATATATATATATATATATATATATATATATATATATGTCGTGCCGATTAGGTAAAACTGGTCAATTAGCAAGAACTCATCTAAAATTAAGTCCTTTTTAAAATTTTATCTTATACGTTTAAAGATATATTTTTTCATATATGTTAATGTAAGAATTTATAATTTTGTACCAAGAGAAACTTTGAAAACCTACCTAACCTTATTACAACAAGCGCAATTTAATTTAGCCTAACCCAACTAAATATATTTTAGATACGTTAACATTAATTTAATAATAAACAAACACAATGAAATACATTTTTTCGTTATGTTCAGAATTATTTTGCGAAATTATTGCATACACAAAATTTCGCTTGTCTTATATGGCAAGGTGAGCGTTGCTATTTAAGCCAAAATCGCAAGTTTTACCTAATCGGCACGACTATATATATATATATATATATATATATATATATATATATATATATATATATATATATATATAAGTAGTGTAGAAAGTCCCTGTATGGCTCACTCCCCGAAAGGGCTATCCCTGTATGGCTCACTCCCCGAAAGGGCTATCCCTGTATGGCTCATCCCTGTATGGCTCATCCCTGTAGGGCTCAAAATGGCGGCGGTCCCCCGATACCCCCACACCCCACATCCGGTCACCCCACCCCACCCCCACTTCCGGTCACCCCACCCCACCCCCACTTCCGGTCGGCCCCCACGCCCCCACGCCCCCCCCATTTTTTTTTTTTCATCCTGAGCAGGTCCGCCCCCCTCACCCCCCTCACACCCCTGAGACCCTCATCCCTGAGCGGTCTCCTTCCGCGCGCTCGAGCCCCCGCCCCGCCGCGCCCGCCCGCCCCGCGCCCCGCCCCGCGCCCCGCCCCGCGCCCTTCCGCGTCGAGCCGCCCCGAGCTGCCTTCTGCAGCGCCTTCTGCGGATCGATCCCGCTCCTCGATTTTTTTTTTCGAATTTTCCCTACTTTTTTCCAAAAATTTCGAATTTTAGAGGGATTTCCAATTCCTCAGATCAAGATTTACATCGATTTTCATGAATAATACAAAATTTCCTTGGATCAAGTTCCTTATGGGGTAGAAATTTTCTCGATTTCAATAAAAAGAACGAAAAGACTCATTTTTACTAATTCATCAGAAAAGACACCCTATGGGACCTCTTTTTAGGTTAAACAAGCTAAAATTATGTTAAAAGAATTTATTGTAGGTTAACACTAATACACATTTTTTCGTCATTTATTTATTAATACATATACATTATCGGTTAACAGAGTAAAAAGATACATTTTATTTATTAATACATATATAAATATAAAAATATACAATTTTCCATGTTTTCAGGTAATATGGTAACCCCTATGGGGTAAGGTAAAAAAAAAATTCGATTTCAATAAAAAGTACGAAAAGATAGGCTGACAAGCCTCTCTTTTTTAATCTTTACTGTACATATTTCACCTTTTACGTTACTTATAGACTTACAAGTGAATACTCACACTCCTTAACTGAACCTCCTTTGCATCTCACTCTCCCCATTCACCTCACTCACTCACACATGGATACTTAACCCAGGATAACACAAATTTTCAACACTTTGCTCTGCATACACTTTCATTTTTATTAATTATTCACACAATTTTTCACTCATATCCCACAAAGTCACAAATTCACTATTCTACCATGTACAAACCACCTCACACTCCTTAACCAGGATAACAAATTTTCAGATGTTTTAATATCCATGTACAAGTCTCAACACCTCCCCAGCACCTCACTCTTCCTTTCATATCTCTTCCCTTCACCTCACCTCACCTCACTCACTCACACACACACACACACACAATCCAACGATACTTAACCCATTTCTAAATTCGATATAAGATCTATCACTCATTGAATAACATTTTTAATATTTCATTATAAGAATCTTCTTCACAGCATATATTTTCCCTCATGTGATTAACTAATTACAACTCTTTCTAATCAGGTTTACTATTAAATCATGTTTTTAGTAAAAGAGTTGTCATGAAACACTTTTCGGCAACTCTACCTGCACTACACCTGGGTCACCGTGACGTCATCACTGGGTCGTCAACAGGATTGAGCAGGTATCTCATACGTATCACACCATGTTTCACATTACAAACTCTATTCAACAATTTTTCACTTCTATATTTTCTTTTAAATTATTCACAATACCTTTAATTTCATTAAAATTTACGCTCACACACACACACACACACACACACGGACGGAAGGAATAGACTCCGAAGTGTCCCTGTTTGCAGATGATGTGAAGTTGATGAGAAGAATTCAATCGGACGAGGACCAGGCAGAACTACAAAGGGATCTGGACAGCCTGCAAGCCTGGTCCAGCAACTGGCTCCTGGAGTTCAACCCCACCAAGTGCAAAGTCATGAAGATTGGGGAAGGGCAAAGAAGACCGCAGACGGAGTACAGCCTAGGGGGCCAGAGACTGCAAACCTCAATCAAGGAAAAAGATCTTGGGGTGAGTATAACACCAGACACATCTCCTGAGGCGCACATCAACCAAATAACTGCTGCAGCATATGGGCGCCTAGCAAACCTAAGAACAGCATTCCGACATCTTAATAAAGAATCGTTCAGGACCCTGTACACTGTGTACGTTAGGCCCATATTGGAGTATGCAGCACCAGTTTGGAACCCACACCTAGCCAAGCATGTGAAGAAGCTCGAGAAAGTGCAAAGGTTTGCAACAAGACTAGTCCCGGAGCTAAGGGGTATGTCCTACGAGGGAGGTTAAGGGAAATCGACCTGACGACACTGGAGGACAGGAGAGATAGGGGAGACATGATAACAACATATAAGATACTGAGAGGAATTGACAAAGTGGACAGAGACAGAATGTTCCAGAGATGGGACACAACAACAAGGGGACACAGATGGAAGTTGAAGACTCAGATGAATCACAGAGATGTTAGGAAGTATTTCTTCAGTCACAGAGTTGTCGGGAAGTGGAATAGTTTAGGAAGCGATGTAGTGGAGGCAGGCTCTATACATAGCTTTAAGCAGAGGTATGATAAAGCTCATGGCGCAGGGAGAGTGACCCAGTAGCGGCCAGTGAAGAGGCGGGGCCAGGAGCTTTGACTCGACCCCTGCAACCACAACTAGGTGAGTACACACACACACCCCATCTCCCACCCATCACAGGCTCACCCCAGCGCCTGAGGCCATGACCTCACCTTCTCTCTCTCTCTACCTCATACACACACACACAACACCGCCACACACACCACACACACACACACACACACACACACACACACACACACACACACACACACACACACACAAACACACCACCCATTACCCCATCACTCATCTCAATTTTTTCCAGTTTTACTAATTCATCCAAAGCACAATCCGCTCCACAGAACATACACACATTTTATACTCAATATAACTCAAGAAATAATTAACACCTCCAAAACACTCTTATACATCATTTGAATACCCCAAAACATCATTGATACTGAAACGACATTGAATACTATCAAATACATTTAAACACTCTAACTCATAACCTAAATCACTGCCTAAATCACTCATCATTTTTCAGTTTTACTAATTCATCCAAAAAGACATTTAACCATGAATACTTTCATAAGATCACATTTTTACACATTCCCCAAAACTCATTGAAACCACAAACGCATTGATGCACCTAAAAACA
>WNWK01027193.1:0-26547 GCA_009830355.1 Cherax destructor
GAATCCCCCAAATGGGGACTTGAAACCTCAACTCCCACCTGGTGAAATTTCTCCCCCTTTTTTCCAAACGTTTATTACAAAATTGTCCCCCCTTTCCCCCTTTTTTTTAAAAAAACCACATAACGATTCATCCAAAAACCTATTACAGTATTTCTTTTTTTTTAAAACAGGGGCGGAAAACGGCATTTTAAAAATTTTTAAAAAAAAGAATAGAAGAGATGCATGACAGTCAATTTACTAGATCCTCATACTAGAGGAGAGTTAAAGATGGTAAAGATCTAGATCATCACTTTAAAAGGGGAATAACGGTAAAGATTTGGGGAGAGTTACATAGCTTTAAAAAATACCAGTAAAGATGAAGATACTAGATCTTAAATATTGGGGGGTTGATAAAAAAAAAGATCCACCCAAAATTTTAAATTAAAAGCAATTAATATAATTAAATAAAAAATATAAAATATATATATATAAAAAACTAAAGATTAAGGGGATAATAAACATGAAAAATTTAATAAACAAAGTACAGAATTTTTAAACCCGGGTGGTCCCCAGTTTAAAGGGGGCCCAAATTTTTTTTTACCCCGGTTTTTAGGACTTAATAAAAAAGATTGGGAGCAAGTAAAATATGTTTCCCATCAGAGGCACCAACTGTAAGCCTTGATTTCCCCCCTTTACACCCCCGGGGTTTTGCAAAAAAAAATTTTTTTACCCCATTCAAAGCCAAAGTTATTCTCACATTAAGTAGTAATAAAAGTTTTAAATGAATAAACAGAAAGATGGATGGGGGGGGGGAAACCGGGGCCCAAAAATTTTTTTATTATAATCAAATAGAACCCAAAAACCAAAAAAAGGGGGCTTCCCCCCCACCGTGGCCCAAGTTTGCAGAAGAGACAGTCTGGTTGCAGTTTGTGCCTTTTTTAAAAATATGTACAAAAGTATTTTTTTCAAAATCTTTTTTATCAAACCCCCGTATCTAAAATGGTAGATCGCTGGAAATGTTATCCCCCAAAACGGATAATAGTGTACAAAATAAGCCAATAGGGAAATTAAAACACTAGCGCTAGGTTTTGTAATGTTTAAGAGTTTCAATATGTTGGGGTGAAAGATTCTTTCGGGGGTTTTGGGGTTTGGTGTCGCCATGACCCGTCCAAAAAAAGGGGGACCAGTGGGCCCCCCCACACCATTTTCCCCTCCACCCCCATGGGGGGAAAGGGGTTATTATGAGTTAATAAAGGTTACCCTTTGGGGAAGGGGGGGGTTACCCTTTGGGGTAGCATTAAAAATGGATTGGGCAAATTTTTTGGTGGTTTGGGTTTAAAGGACCTGTCTGTATGGGCCAGTAGGGCTACTGGGGTTTTCCTTTTTTTTTTTCGTTTTTTTTTTCCCTTTGGGGGTTTCAAAAAGCAAAATAGGATTACAAAAAATTAAATTTAAAACCCCCCCAAAAAAACACATAAAACCCCTCAACTATCTAGTATAATTGAAAAATCTATTTATTGGAGGGCCAATGTCACATACAAATTAGTTTTGTCTGGAATTTTGGTAACTTAAAACCTACATTACCCCCCTTTTTACCCCCTGCTTCAAAAAGTTTCTAGAAAGTTTCGAAAAAATGTGTTGGTTGCATACGTCAATCAGAAAATATCCTGAATATTCCCCTTTTTATAGGGCCCTTTTTCCCCGGGCCCATAGAAAATCAGAAAATCGTCAATGTGGGGGGGTTTTTATTTTTTTAAAAATTTGGGAAAACCCCGGGGTTTCTAATCAAACAAATAATTTCTAGATTTCTTGAAAGGGTTTTATTATTCCTGAATCCTTTATTCCCTACCCCTTTTTGACTCTGTGTCTCTGGGGTTTCTGAAATTCTTGAAAATTTTAAAATATTCCCCGGGGGATTTCCGAATATTCCAAATTTCCCGAGTAATTTTCCCACTTCCCCTTTGGGGGCCTCATCACTATTTAAAAAATTTTTAAGTGGGCTCATATAACATTTCCTGAAACCTACCTATGAAACTGAAAAAGTTAAATAGGCCCGACATTACTAAGAGCTTTCCCCATCCTTTTCTTTAGTTCCCAAGGATTTAAATTTTCTGTCTTCCCCCTTAAAAAAAAATGTAAAGGATGAGGGGGAGACATTTAAATTACATCTGTTTTAAATTAGAAAACCCCCCCCCTTATTGGCAAATTTTTAAAAAGGTTAAATTTTTATTTGGGGGGAAACCCCCCCCCCCAAAAAAAGTGGCCTTTTTAAAAAAAAATTTTCCCAAAATTTTTAAAAGGCCAAAGGGGAAAAAAGGAGGGAAAAAGTCCCGGGGCTTTTCCCCAAATTTTCTTTTGGGGTTTTAAAAAACCCTTTTTTCCCTTTTAAAGGGGTTTTTAAAATTTGGGATTTTTAAAAACCGGAAGGGGGGCCCCTTTTTGGAAAATCCCCTTTTTCCCCTTTTTTTTTTTTTCCCCAAAGGGTTTTTTTAAAAAAATTTAAAATTTTTCCCGGGCTTGTTTTCCCAAAAATTTAACACTTTTCCTTTGAAAAAATACGGGTTTTCGGGCACTGCACGACCCGAAAAAAGGGTTTTCCCCCGTTTTACATACCCCAGGTCCTCTTTTAAGGGGTGAAAAATTTATCGGGTGTGATTTACGGGCCCCCCAAATCTTGATAGGAGGCAGAAAATTTTCCCTATGGGATGAAATTCAAGGCATCTAAATGAAAATGTTGTGCAAGGGAGATTAATTTGGAAAAATTTGACTGGAGAAATTTGACGGAAAATTTTAAGTCAAGTGACTTTTTGATACGATTCGATTTTTTTTGAAACAGTTGGTGACAGAACCAATGGGAAAAAACCCAGACTTGGTTCTCCAGGGGGAATCGTTAATAATTTTGGGTTAATGATGAGTTGGGGGAAAGGATCAAAATCACCATTTTAATATACATGGAATTACCCAAAAGGCAATCAAGTCTTGTCCCTGACTTCCGCCTGGCTGATTTCATAGGACTGAAAAATTACCTGGGTGGACTGAACGGAAAAATGACCTGACAGTGGGTCAGGTAGGGGTGATTGCCAATATGACGTTTTCCAGAGAATAGTTCTGCTGCCAGACAACTTATGTTCCTAATAGGAAATCAGATCAAAAAAAAATTCCAAATGGATGAACAATTGTTAAAACATCTCATTGGAAAAAAGAGGCATATATAGGCAAATCAAAAGGGGGGGGGGAAATTTGAAAAAATATATTAAAAAAGAAAAAAAAAAAGGGAAAAAAAAAGCAAAAAGAGACTATGGGTTAAAGTTGCAAGAGAATCGAAGACAACCCAAAAGGTTTTTCAGGTAAAAGAAAAATTAGGGAAAAGATAGGCCCATAAAATTTAAAGGTCAGCTCACCGTCAGTGAAAAGGAAATGTGTAGAATGTTTAAATTACTTCCTCTCAGTTTTTACACAGGAAGTTTAACGATATTCCAGAAATAATAAATTATGTAGAAAGGACGATAGTAAACTATGCACGATTAGGGTAAAATGACATGGCCTTTAGACAAAAGATAAATTAAAACCTAACAAATCCCCAGGCCCATGAACTGTTAAGGGTTCAAAAGGAAGAAAAGGGATTAGCAAACCGTTCAATCTTTAAAAATTCACTGCAAACTGGCATGGTGCCGATAAGGGGAAAAATGGCAAATGTAATTTTTTTTAAAGCAGGTGACAGGTCCTTAGCTTGAACTATAGACCAAAAAGACCCTCCATAGGGGAAAATTTAGGGAATCAAAATTGCCAGGCAAATTGCAGCCATCTTAAAAAACATAAATTTCAACGAATCCAGCACGGTTTTACAAAAGGGCGTTCCTGCCTTACAAATTTAATAATTTTTTTTACTAAGGTGTTTGGGAGGGTTGGTAATGAATATGATATTGTGTATTTGGACTTCAGTAAGGCTTTTTATAGAGCCCACACAGAGACTATTGAGGAAAATTAAGGCACACGGAATAGGAGGAGAAATGTTTTCCTGGATAGAGGCATGGTTTACAAATAGGCAGCAGGGTTTGCTAAATGGAGAGAAATCGGAGGGGGAGGCGTCACAAGCCCACGGGGGGCGGTATTGGGCCCCTTTTTTCAAAACCTAAACAAATAGAGAGGGAAAAAAGCAAAAGCAATTTGGCGATGACCCAAAAAGGGGGCCCTCCAATTCATTCAAATGAGGACATTAGAGCACCCAGGAAGATTTGAATAGACTGATGCAGTGGTGGAGAAGTGGCAGATGCAGTTTAAATAGATAAATGCAAAGTTCTAAATTTGACAGGGCAATAACCATGCCACATATAAACTAAATAATGTGATTTAATACTACGATTGTGAAAAGGATTTAGGGGTTCTGGTTTCAGAATCAAAACCAAGACAGAGTATGTTCGAAAAAAAGGGAAAAGAACCTTGGCTTCATATAAGAAGCATAAATAATAGGAGTCCTAGGTTTTTTTCAACCTTTTATCCTGATTGGGGCCCCATCTAGATTATGCTGAAGTTTTAGTCACCGTTTAAAGAATGGATATAAATGCTCGGAAAAAAATACAAAGGAGGTTGACTAAGTTGATCCCTTATAGAAATCTTGCCAGAGGAAACTGGGGCCCCCTGAATTCCCCCTAGGGCAAATTGGGGGGGATATGATTGAGGTGTATAAATGGAAAACAGGAATAAAAAAAGGGGGATGTAAATAGCGTGCAAAAAATATTGGTATTGACAGGACTCGACAATGGCTTTAAGTTGGTAAATTCAGTTCAGGAAGGATATAAAAAGCAGGTTTGGTAATAGAGTTTTCGATAGTGGAAAAACTCCCATCAGTTATAGACAAAACGTTTTTGGGTTTTAAAAAAAGGCTGAAAATACGAGGGGGCAGGTGGGGGGAGTTGGTTTATATTTTGGTATAGGTCAGATGCCGTGCCCTTCCTTAATGAATGTAACCTGACCTGGAGGGGTCGGGGGCATGGTTTTGGGCCGGGGGGAGATTTGGGACCGCCTCGCAGGGCCAGTAGGTTGCTGCAGTGTTCCTTCTTTCTTATGTTCTTAACCCCAAATTTTTTTCTTATAAAACAAGTATTTCAAGTTTCCCAAATTTTCTTTGACATAAAATTCAATTTGGACCAACAGGTTAAAACAATTAATTTTTTTCTTAAATAAGATCTAACTTTAGTAACTCAATCACTGTCTTGCCAAGAAACTTTAAATTTTTAAAGTTCAGCTAACCCCCAAACCGCAACATACTTCCCCTCCAGGACTTAAGTCTGGAAACTGGTTTCCTAATCCTTTTTAAAATGTTACCTTGCTAAAGGAACATTAATTTTTTTTATCACATCGGTCGTTTCGCCCCAAAGGGCAGGGGGGCCCAAAAAAAAAAACTTTCATCATTCCCATCGCTGTCTTGCCAGGTGGCCCCGAAGTTAAAAAATCAACTTTAACCCCCCCTCCTTCAGGTCAGACACTGTTTCCCCATCTCCGGGAATCGGGTTTCGGCCCCCCGGGTTTCCTGAACCCTTAAAAATTTTACCTTGCACACTCCAACAGCTATTTTTTTTTTATTTCTCCCTTTTTCCTCCTTTTTGTCCCCTTCCTTCTTATATTATATTATATATTTTATATATATATATATATTATATATATATATATAAATATTTTATTTATAAAAAAAAAATTATATATATATATATATATATATATATATATATATATATATATATATATTAAAAAAGGGGAGGCCCCCCTAGAATTTATGGGGCCCCCCATCCTCAGAGAAGAAATAAACTCCTCGGAAAAAATCGAGGTTCTCCCCCGGGGCTGTTTGAAAATTTTTCCCCCCTACCCCCCTTTTATAATATATGAATGCTTTATTAATAGACAAATACATTGATAAAAAAAACAAACATGAACATAATAAATTAAATATATATATATATATATATATATATATATATATATATATATATATATATATATATATATATATATATATATATATATATATGTTCTATGGTTTTGCTTGGCAAATATACAAACAGAGGCTCACAAACCAGCATTCATTCACCTCTGGCTACCTGAGAACACACACCAGAAAAGTGAAATGGCATCAGAGGCTGCAATACATTCTCCAGATGCATTCTGCTACATATGTGTCAATTCATTAAGACAAGAGCAAAGAAGTTCTCTGTAACAGCATCTACAAAAATGTGTGATGCTTACAAGCATATTTTGGCATGCCAGATGGGACACCAAGACAAGACCTGACACCTCATGTTGTGAGTATTAAGAAAAATTGGAAGGTAAGAAAGTCATTAGTTATATGAAGGGTAAAATCTTGAATAGAACATTTTTTAAATGAAATGTATGTAACAGAAAATAATTTTTGTTCTTTTACAGAATGGTATAGGGGAAGAAAAAAAGCCATGAAGTTTGCTGTTCCTAGAATATGTCGTGAACCACTGATCACTCAACCAACTGCTACTTCTGCCTGGTGGATCCTTCCAAACGCCCAACTGGGAAAAATGCACCTGCTATTTCTTATCCAGACCTTCCTCTTCTATTGCATAGTACCACACAGTGCTTTATCTTCCTGTACCTACACCTCCAGAAAGAAGTCAACTCGTCAGAAAAAAAAGCAACAAGGAATCCATGGTACCCAAACCAAAAGACCTCAATGACCTTATCAGAGATCTTGGTTTGACAAAATCAAATGCTGTGATTTTGATATTTAAGGCTCAAGGAGTGGAACTTGGTGGATGAAATGTGCAAGTGACAAGCCAAAGAAACGTCAACATTTATCAAGCTCCTTCACTAATGAAGACAGGTTGGCTACTGTAATGATGTATCAGGCCTGTTTGATACAATTGGAATTTCATGTAATCCAGATGAGAGGACTTTCATTGACAGCTCCTCCAGAAGCCTAAAAGCTGTTACTTCTGACAAACAAGTATCCATCTCTTCCCTTGGCTCATTCATGCATCTTAAGGACGACAAAAGTGTCAAACTTCTACTGGAAGCTTTGAATTATGATAAATATGGCTGGGAGGTTACTTTTTAGACTTCAAAATGGTGGCATTTTTGAATGGGACTCCAAGAAAGTTTTACTAAGTTTTCCCTGTTATCTCTGTCATTGGGATAGTAGAGACAAAGTAGCAAATTACCACTGGCCTCAAAGGACTGAGTTCTCAGTAGGAAGACATATCAAACATAAACCATTGGTGGATCATCAAAATTCTGTTCCTTCCATTCACATCAAACTAGGCTAATGGAACAGTTTGTTACAGCTCTTGACAAAGTCTGAGCCTTCAAGTATCTTCAAAACTTCTTCCCCAAGCTATCAGAGGTCAAAGGTGAAACTGGCATCTTCAGTGGACCACAAGTCAGGAAAATCGAGGGCCAAATTTCCAAAGAAGCTCACAGAGAAGGAAAAGGAAGCTTGGAGGGTTTTGTTGCTGTAGTACAGGGCTTTCTGGCAACAAAAGGCTGACAATTATGTGGAACTTTTGAGACCTTGTAAAAGCTATGGTCAGATTGGCTGTAGATGTCCCTTTAGGTCCATATCCATTGAATGGAGCATACTCAAAGGAGCAAGGGAGCGCTTCCACCAAGATATAATGACTTTGAACACAGATATCAGGGATCCTATAACGAAAACAGGAGAAAGTGATTGTTTGCATTGTGCTCGCTAATATAGAAAAACTGCTCATTTTTACTTTGTAAATATGTTTCAAGAAAGTTTAAAATAAATTTGTGTAAATTTTTTTTTGTAAATTTTATTTATTTTATGTTTTACATCCAAAATTAGAAAACATATTGAAATTTAGCCATTTTTGTCTTTAAAAAATTCATTCATTTTATTTTGTCAAAAAAATTTGTTAGTGTTATTGATGGTATAAAGTTGATTCTGTTCAGTGGATTTGGCAATATTTTGTGTAGATTGTTCCCAAAGGCTTCTTTTGGGGTTTAAATGTTAGGTGAGGTTACATTTGGCTAAGTAAGGTTGCAGTGGTGAATATCGGGTTAAGTTAGGCTAAGTTGGGTTGAGATGGTGTTTGGCTTGTTTTGTTAGGATGAGTTGGGTTAGGTTAAATTATTTCAGGTTTACTGAATGAACAATGTTGAGTTTAATAACCTAACTGAGCCATGCAACTAAAGCTAACAAAACCTAGCCTAACTAAAGTAAACATAACCTAACCGTACTTAGCCTTACATAACCAAACCCGACCTATCCTAACCGATCCTAATCAAACCTCTTCAAAAATTTGGTATTAGTATTAGGAAACCAGACTTTATATTATACATTTTCAACTATCAGATACCAGCGAACTCCACAAAGCAGTTAGACTCACTCTTAGCCTTTAATCTTAACTACGACAGATGAGAAAAAAAAAAAAAATATCCACGGAACACGAAGAAACTAATGAATGGAATCGCAGTATAAAATAAGGTTACTGAAATGAGAACTGGTCGCCATCATTTTGAAAACTTATCAAATTAAAGAATGAATTATTTGACGATTTGTCATTCGTGCATTTCAACGGACTTCATTTTGTTTTGTCTGTTGAGTTAGACTATGGTCAACTGGAACATGTTTAGGGGGTTAGTAGAAAGCAAAAATGCTCTGGGTCCACAGTTAAACCCAGAACTGATACTTCCAAAATCAATAAATTATATATATATATATATATATATATATATATATATATATATATATATATATATATATATATATATATATATAATTTGTTCCTGTCATTTCGGGAGTCCTACCAATTTGCTCTTCCTGTACCCCCTTCCCCCAGTTTGCTCTTCCTATCTATTCTGGGCAACATGTGCAGTAGTGTAATTTATTGAACTTTGTCCAGTAGGTCCTATCGACTACTGCTTCTGCTGCCATCTCTGTATTCAACTGAAGAAGCCTAGCGTGTAAGCGAAACGTTTTGCAAAAAAGAAACCTCAACGAACTAACATTAGAGATCTCGCTCGCTCTACTGAATTTACGGAAGGTAATGCAGTACACTTTATATCTGTGAATTCAGTTTTCTGTTGTTTGAATTATCTGCGGTTTACCGTGGCCCAAAAAAATAACCCTTAATTTTGCTTAATAATGGTTCAAACAAGCCGTGAATTGCTTCCCATCAGTGAACAAGTGCTAATTATCAACTTACTGTGCGTAATTTATTAATTTAACTTAGTCATAGGTATGTATGTATGTAAACGAAAAAAACACTGATTAATATATGGTTCGCTACTATCCACGGTTTCGGGTATCCACGGTAGATTTTGGAATTTATCCTCCTCTGATACGATGGGACTTATGTACTTCTATCTCCTTTCCTTACAGGATGCGAGAAGTTCATGGGATGGGATAGAATATACTGTGTGAGAGGGATAGTAGAGCCGACTGCAGTCACAGTCTAGGATACAAGTTAAACAAACCATGGTATGGGTGGCTTTTGAACCCACTGCAAGCCATAAAAGTCACTCACAATGGGTTCAAATCCCACTCGTACCGTTGTTTCTTTACAATAGTTTCATTACGAATTCGTGAGTAATGTTACAAGTTTATGATAAACTAAAATTGAAATTGACATCGTTCTGGTCAAAACAATGACATGGTGATCTGCATAGATGGATTGATTTCAAAGCGAAATATTTCTTTAAAAAAGACCTCTGTATAAATGCCCGACTCGTAGATTTTTATTTATTTACACGTTATTCTTGGAAAACAAGCCATTGTAAGTACTGAAGGCAAACTACGGGAGTTCCACAACTTTTGGAATGATTGGGGCTTTCAACCCTCCGTAACGATAGCAAGGATAGATGAGCAACTCTTAACATCCGTATACGCGCTGTACGCAAACCGATGCTCCATGACAACAGGAAACTACGTTGATAACAGCTAACTTATACATCTTAGTAAAAGGACAAGTGCAACTAATGTGACATTTTATTAAGGCAACGTTTCGCTCTCAGGAGACAAAAAGTTGTCACAATAAAATGTCGCATTAGTTGTACTTTGTTTCGTTTTACCTAACATATTGGCGGTAATTTCAACATTATTACAACTTGATCATCAACTTACCTTAGTGATGCTGTCATCTCTCCCTCGATGATCTGTGAAGCTTCACCTACCTGTAATGTAAACACTACGTATTAATACACAGCTCCCAGGTCCATGTATACCAGGTCCATGTATACCAGGTCCATGTATTCCAGGTCCATGTATTCTAGGTCCAGTATACCAGGTCCATTTATAACAGGTCCATGTTTACAAGGTCCATGTATAACAGGTCCATGTTTACAAGGTCCATGTATAACAGGTCCATGTTTACAGTCCATGTATTCCAGGTCCATGTATACCAGGAACGTGTATATCATTCACCCTACGTCTTCATGAAGAATCTCAGTTAACCTCCTCACTCACGCTATACCTCCACACACAACGCTATACCTCCTCACCAAACCATGCATACTCCTCACACGCACGCTATTTCTCTCACCACACACTATACCTCACACACACACGTTATACCTCCTCTCTCACACACATAGTTGTACTCCTACACACACACACACACACACACACACACACACACACACACACACACACACACACACACACACACACAAACACACAACAACATACACAAGACTCAGAGAGAGAGGGGTGGGTTGATTGCATTTTCTTGGACTGCAAGAAGGCCTTCGACACAGTACCTCACAAGAGATTAGAGCAGAAGCTAGAGGATCAGGCACGTATAACAGGAAGGGAACTGCAATGGATCAGGAATACCTGACAGGAGGCAACAACGAGTCATAGTACGGGATGAGATATCAAAGTGGGTGCCTGTGACGAGCGGGGTCCACAGGGGTCAGTTTTATGAACAGGCTATTTTTGGTAAATGTGAATGACATGATGGAAGGATAGAGTCAGAAGTGTCCCTGTTCGCAGACGATGTGAAGATAATGAGAGAAATTAACCAGATGAGGATCAGGCAGGACTACAAAGGACCTGGACAGGCTGGACGCGTTGTCCAACAACTGGCTCCTTGAGTTTAACCCCGCCAAATGTAAGTCATGAAGATCGGGAAGGCCACAGAAGACCGCAGACAGGGAAAAAGCTAGGTGGCCAAAGACTGCAAACCTCACTCAAGGAAAAGATCTTGGGGTGAGTATAATACCGAGCACTTCTCCGGGCCACATGAATCAGATAACTGCTTCAGCATATGGGCGCTGGTAAACCTGAGAAGAAGTGTCCGATACCTCATAAGGAATCGTTCAAGACTCTGTACACAGTGTACGTTAGGCCCATACTGGAGTATGCAGCACCATTTGGAACCCACCTTGTCAAGCACGACAAGAAATTAGAGAAAGTGCAAAGGTTTGCAACAAGGCTAGTTGCAGAGCTAAAGGGAATGTCCTACGAAGAAGGTTAAGGGAAATTGGCCTGACGACACTAGAGGACAGGAGGTTAGGGGAGACATGATAACGACGTATAAAATATTGCGAGGAATAGATAAGGTGGACAGAGACAAGATGTTCCAGAGAGGGGATACAGATAAAAGGGGTCACAATTGGAAGTTGAAGACTCCTATGAGTCAAAGGGAGGTTAGGAAGCATTTCTTCAGAGTTGTCAGGAAGTATAATAGACTAGAAAGCGACGTAGTGGAGGCAGGAACCACACATAGTTTTAAGACGAGGTTTGATAAATCATGGAGCAGGGAGAGAGAGGACCTAGTAGCAATCAGTGAAGAGACGGGGCCAGGAGATGTGACTCGACCCCTGCAACCACAAATAGGTGAGTACAAATAATTGAGTACACACACACGTTATACCTCCTCACGCACACACACACACACACACGTTACACCACACACACACACGTTATACCTCACACACACACACACACGTTATACCTCTCACACACACGTTATACCTCCTCACACACACACGTTATACCTCCTCACACACACATTATACCTCCTCACACAAACACACACACATACACACACACACACACACACACCCAATGAATCGACCCCTGCAACCACAAATAGGTGAGTACACCTTGTGTAAGTATCCTCAATATATCGTAAAATCATAGACCTTCATTAAAGAACTATGGAAAAAAAATATTTTTAAGATTCAGTGGAGATGAGATTATCATCAATTGTTGAACTGAAACTGACCTTTCATGATGGAAGATGGTGTCTGGATGACTGTAGCCAGCTGGTGCTGGTGTAGCTAGCTAGCGCTGGTGTAGGCAGCTGGTGCTGGGGTAGCTAGCTAGCGCTGTGGTAGCCAGCTGGTGCTGGGTTAGCTAGCTAACGCTGGGGTAGCCAGCTGGTGCTGGGTTAGCTAGCTAACGCTGGGGTAGCCAGCTGGTGCTGGGGTAGCCAGCTGGTGCTGGGGTAGCTAGCTAGCGCTGGGGTAGCCAGCTGGTGCTGGGTAGCTAGCTAGTGCTGTGGTAGCCAGCTGTTGCTGGGTAGCTAGCTAGTGCTGGTTAGCCAGCTGTTGCTGAAGTAGCCAGCTAGTGCTGGGGTAGCCAGCTGGTGCTGGCGTAACCAGCTAGTGCTGGGGTTGTCAGCTAGTGCTGAAGTAGCCAGCTAGTTCTGGAGTAGTCAGCTGGTGCTGGCGTAACCAGCTAGTGCTGGGGTTGTCAGCTAGTGCTGAAGTAGCCAGCTAGTTCTGGAGTAGTCAGCTAGTGCTGGCGTAACCAGCTAGTGGTGGGGTAGTCAGCTGGTGCTGAAGTAGCCAGCTAGTGCTGGGGTAGTCAGCTGGTGCTGGGTTAGCCAGCTAGTGCTAAAATACCCAGCTAACGTTGGGGTAGCCAGCTGGTTCTGGGGTAGCCAGCTGTTGCTGGCGTAACCAGCTAGTGCTGGGGTAGTCAGCTGGTGCTGAAGTAGCCAGCCAGTGCTGGGGTAGTCAGCTGGTGCTTAAGTAGCCAGCTTGTGCTGGGGTAGTCAGCTGGTGCTTGGGTAATCAGCTGGTGCTGGGGTAGCTAGCTTGTGATGTTGTAACCAGCTGGTGATGGGGTAGCCAGCTGGTCATGGGATAGCCAGCTGATGCTGGGATAGCCAGCTGATGCTTGGATAGCCAGCTGGTGCTGGGTCAGCTATTGCTGGGGTAGCTAGCTGGTGCTGGGGTTGCCAGTTGATGCTGGAGCCAAACCACTTATTCTATCCTAAACAGTTTTGAGGCAATATTAATTTGTTTTCTGAGAACACTCCTGCGATGGCACTCCCGCGATGGCACTCACGTAATGGCACTCACGTAATGGCACTCACGTAATGGCACTCACGTAATGGCACTCACGTAATGGCACTCACGTAATGGCACTCCCGCGATAACACTCCCGCGATAACACTCCCGCGATAACACTCCCGCGATAACACTCCCGCGATAACACTCCCGCGATAACACTCCCGCGATAACACTCCCGCGATAACACTCCGCGATAACACTCCCGCGATAACACTCCGCGATAACACTCCCGCGATAACACTGTCCCGCGATAACACTCCCGCGATAACACTCCGCGATAACACTCCGCGATAACACTCCCGCGATAACACTCCGCGATAACACTCCGCGATAACACTCCCGCGATAACACTCCGCGATAACACTCCGCGATAACTACTCCGCGATAACACTCCGCGATAACACTCACGCGATAACACTCCCGCGATAACACTCCCGCGATAACACTCCCGCGATAACACTCCGCGATAACACTCTCCGCGATAACACTCCGCGATAACACTCCGCGATAACACTCCCGTACGATAACACTCCCGCGATAACACTCCGCGATAACACTCCCGCGATAACACTCCGCGATAACACTCCGCGATAACACTCCCGCGATAACACTCCGCGATAACACTCCGCGATAACACTCCGCGATAACACTCCGCGATAACACTCCGCGATAACACTCCCGCGATAACACCCGCGATAACACCCCCGCGATAACACCCGCGATAACACGCGATAACACCCGCGATAACACCCCGCGATAACACCCCGCGATAACACCCGCGATACACCCGCGATAACACCCCGCGATAACACCCCGCGATAACACTCCCGCGATAACACTCCCGCGATAACACTCCCGCGATAACACTCCCGCGATAACACTCCCGCGATAACACTCCCGCGATAACACTATGAAGTTATAATCACTTATAACAATTCACTAGCTTACTAAAATTAGTTACAATCATTACTATATAAGCATCGATAATAATAGCGCATTCAATGTTGATTTTGAAAACGGCAAATCCTTAGGGATTATACACAGTCTAAGCATTTATAAACACGTTGTATACACTGATATACACCAGTATATACACAGAGATGTGTCTGTATATACACTGAGAGGTGTACACTTCTCAGTGTATATACTCTGATACCTAAAATAAAAATTAAAGCATATACATATACACTGAGTTACACACCTTTGTGTGTATACACAAATACACATCTCTGGGTGTATATATACTGAAGGATATACACATTTCATTGTATTTTACCTGTAGGTAGGAGAGTGTAGTGACGCGACCGTCATGTTGTAGCTGGTCCAACCACAGTGAGGGAAAATAAGTTTAGTCAGGCTCAGCTTCGAGGCTTCGAAGCTTTTCATGAACCTTTTGAATGAGTCGTTTCTTCACAGTTTTTAACCTCTTCATGACCACGGGATTCATACACCGAGAACTGAATGTTTCTCCGTGTATACACCTATAATTTAATTCCCATTCTAGGTCTTAAAGTATTCCTGACTGGTGGTATACAGGTTTGCTAATAGGGTTTGAAGCCTATCGACTACACAAGGGTTGTGGGGTAACCTATCTACCGCCAGACAAGATTTTTTTAATACCCAAATAATTCAAACAAATTCCCTCCCTCTCTCCCTCCCTCCCTCCCTCTCTCCATCCCTCCCTCTCTCCCAACCTCTCTCCCTCCCTCCCTCTCTCTCTCCATCCCTCCCTCTCTCCCAACGTCTCTCCCTCCACCCCTCCCTCTCTTCCTCCCTCCCTCCCTCCATCTCTCCCTCCCTCCCTCCCTCCCTCCCTCCCTCTCTTCCTCCCTCCCTCCCTCTCTCCCTCCCTCCCTCTCTCCATCCCTCCCTTTCTCCCAACCTCTCTCCCTACCTCTCCTCCCTCCCTCCCTGCCTCCCTCCTCTCTCCCTCCCTCCCTCCTCCCTCCCTCTCTTCCTCCCTCCCTCCCTCTCTTCCTCCCTCCCTCCCTCTCTCCCTCCCTCCCTCTCTCCATCCCTCCTTTCTCCCAACCTCCCTCCCTCCCTCCCTCCCTCCCTCCATAACTCCCTCCCCCTCCTCCCTCCCTCCTCCCTCCCTCCTCCCTCCCTCCTCCTCCCTCCTCTCTCTATCCTCCCTCCCTCCACCCTCCCTCCCTAACTCCCTCCTCCCTCTCTCCCTCCCTCTATCCCTCCCCTCCCTCCCTCTCTCGCTCCCCTAACTCCCTCTCTCCTTCCCTCCCTTCCTCCCTCCCTCTCTCCCTCCCCCCTCCTCATCCCTCCCTCCCTCCCTCCCTCTCTTCCTCCCTCCCTCCCTCCATCTCTCCCTCCCTCCTCCCTCCCTCCTCTCTTCCTCCCTCCTCTCCTCCCTCAATCCCTCTCTCCCTCCCTCCTTCTCTCCCTCCTCCTCCCTCCTCTCTCTCCCTCCTCATCCCTCCCTCCTCCCTCCCTCTCTCCCCTCCTTTCTCTCTCTTCCTCCCTCTTTCCCTCCCTCCCTCCTCTCTCCATCCTCTCTCTCTCCCTCCTCCTCCCTCTTCTCTCCTTCCTCCTCCCTCCTCCCTTCCCCTCAACCTCCCTCCCTCCCCTCCCTCCTTCCCTCCTACTCCCTCTCTCCCTCCTCCCTCCTCTCTCCTTCCCTCCATCCTCTCCCTCCCTCCCTCCCTCCCTCCCTTTCTCCATCCTCTCTCTCTCCCTCCTCCCTCCCTCCCTCCTACCCCTCCCTCCTCTCTCCCTTCCTCCCTCCCTCCATCCATCCTCCCTCTCTCCTACCTATCTCTCTCCCTCCCCTCCCTCTACATAACGCCCTGCCTTCCTCCTCTCCTCCTCCATCCCTCCCTCTCCCTACCTATCTCCATCCCTAACTCCCTCCCTCCCTCTCCCTCCTCTCCCTCCCTCCCTCTCTCCCTCCTCCCTCCCTCCCCCTAACTCCCTCCCTCCCTCTCCCTCCCTCCTCTCCCTCCCTCTCTTCCTAACTCCTCCCTCTCTCCCTCCTCCCTACTCCTCCCCTCTCCCTCCCCCCCTAACTCCCTCCCTCTCCCTCCTCCCTAACTCACTCCCTCTCTCCCTCCCTCTCCCCTTCCTCCCTCCACTCCCTCCTCTATACTCCTCCTCCTCCTCTCCCTCTCTCCCTCCCTCTCCTCCCTCCCCTAACTCCTCCCTCCCTCCCTCCCCTCCCTCCCTCTTCCCTATCCCTCCCTCCCTCCTCTCCTCCCTCCCTCTCTCCATAACCTTGCCTGCCTCCTCCTCCCTCCCTCCTCCCTCCCTCCCCCCATCCATCCTCCTCTCTCCCTCCTTCTCCCTCCCCTCCCTCCCTCTCCTACGCCTGCCTGCCTCCCCTCCCTCCCTCCTCCTCTCTCCTCCTCTCTCCCTCCCTCCTCCCTCCCTCCATCCCTCCTCCTTTCTCCCTCCATCCCTCTCCCTCTCTCCCTCCCTCCTCCTCCTCTCTCCCTCTCTCCCTCCCTCCTCTCTCCCTCCACTCCCTCACTCCCTCCTCCCTCCCTCCTCCCTTCCCTCCCTCCTCCCTCTCTCTCCTTCTCCTCCCCTCCATCCCCTCTCCATAACCCCTCTCCTCTTCTCCCTCCCTCCCTCTCTCTCTCCCTCCCTCCCTCCCTCCATTCCTCCCTCTCCCTACCTATCTCCCTCCCTCCCTCCCTCCTCCTAACGCCCTGCCTGCCTCCTCTCCCTCCCTCCCTCATCTCTCCCTCCCTCTCTCCCTCCCTCCTCCTCTCCCTCCATCCTCCCTCCATCCCTCACTCTCCCTACGTATCTCCCTCCTCCCTCCCTGTCCCCCTCCCTCCCTTTCTCCCTCCCTCCCTCCCTCCCTCCATACTCCCTCCTGCGTCCTCTTTCTCCCTCTCTCCTCCCCTCCCTCCCCCCTCTCCCCTAACCCCCTCCTCCCTCCCTACCTCTCTCCCTCCCTCCCTCTCTTAATAACTACCTACCCCCTCCCTCCCTCACTTTCTCCTCTCTTCCTCACTCCCTCTCCCTCCCTCTCTCCTCCCTCCCCATCTCCTCCCTCCCTTTCTCAATCCCTCCCTCCCTCCCTCCGCCCCCTCTGTATTGAACTGAAGAAGCCTACTTTGTAAGCGAAACGTTTCGCAATAAAGATACCTCAGCGAATTAACATCAGCGATCTCGCTCGCTAATGAATTTACGGAAGGTAATGCAGTAAACCCCGTATATGTTAATTCAGTTTTCTGTTATTTGAATAATCTGCGGTTTACCGTGGCCCAAAAAATAACCCTTAATTTTGCTTAATAATAGCAACAAAAGTAGCGATGCTGGCAGCTCTTCAAACACTAAGAGAAGCCTGAAGTGCTTCCCATCAGCGAACAAGTGCTAATTCTCAACAGAGTGAACGTAATTTATAAATTTAACTTTATCATAGGTATATATGTAAACGATAAACGACTGATTGCATGTATGTGGTTCGCTACTATCCGCGGTTTCGGGTATCCACGGTAGGTTTTGGAATTTATCCCCCACGAGGGGATTTCTGTACTTCTATCTCCTTTCCTTACATGATGCGAGAAGTTCCTGGGATGGGATAAAATATACCGTGTGCGAGGGATAGTAGGGTCGACTGCAGTCACAGTCTAGGATACAAATTAAACAAACCATGGTACTGGGTCCTTTTGAACCCACAGTAAGTCATAAAACCCACTCACCATGGGTTCAAATCACTCTCGTATCGTGGTTTCCTTCCAATCATTTTATTACGAATTCGTAAGTAATGTTACAAGTTTATGATAAACTAGCCATAATGTAATTAAAATTGAAATTGACATCGTCGTGGTCAAAACTGTGACATGGAGAGTTGCGTAGATGGACCGATTTCCAAGTGAAATATTCCTTCAAAAAAGACCTGTGTATAAATGCCTGACTCGAAGATTTTATTTATTTACACGTTATTCTTGGAAAACAAGCTCATGTAAGTACTGTAAGGCAAACTATGGGATTTCCACAACTTTTTGGAATGACTGGGGCTTTCAACCCTCCGCAACGATAGAAAGGATAGATGATCAACTCTTCCTTAACATCTGTATACGCGCTTTACGCAAACCGATGCTCCTTGACACCAGGAAACTACGCTGATAACAGCAAACTTAAACAACTTCAGTAAAAGGACACAAGTGCAACTAATGTGACATTTTAATATGGCAACGTTTCGCTCTCCAGGAGAGCGAAACGTTTTTACAATAAAATGACGAATTAGTTGTACTTTGTTTCTTTTTACGTAACGTATTGGCGGTAACGTCAACATTATTACAACTTGAGCATCAACTTACCTTAGTGATGCTGTCATCTCTCCCTCGACGATCTGTGAAGCTTCACCTACCTGTAATGTAAACACTACGTATTAATACACAGCTACCAGGTCCATATATACCTGGTGCAAGTATACCAGGTCCATGTATTCCAGGTCCATGTATTCTAGGTCCATGTATACCAGGTCCATTTATAACAGGTCCATGTTTACAAGGTCCATGTATAACAGGTCCATGTTTACAAGGTCCATGTATAACAGGTCCATGTTTACAAGGTCCATGTATTCCAGGTCCATGTATACCAGGAACGTGTATATCATTCACCCTACGTCTTCATGAAGAATCTCAGTTATACCTCCTCACTCACGCTATACCTCCACACACAAACGCTATACCTCCTCACACACACACGTTATACCTCCTCTCTCGCACACACACATACGTTGTACTTCCTCACACACACACACACACACACACACACACACACACACACACACACACACAAACACACACACACACAAACACACAAACACATACACAAGACTCGAGAGAGAGAGGGGTGGGTTGATTGCATTTTCTTGGACTGCAAGAAGGCCTTCGACACAGTACCTCACAAGAGATTAGAGCAGAAGCTAGAGGATCAGGCACGTATAACAGGAAGGGAACTGCAATGGATCAGAGAATACCTGACAGGGAGGCAACAACGAGTCATAGTACGGGATGAGATATCAAAGTGGGTGCCTGTGACGAGCGGGGTCCCACAGGGGTCAGTTTTATGAACAGAGCTATTTTTGGTAAATGTGAATGACATGATGGAAGGGATAGAGTCAGAAGTGTCCCTGTTCGCAGACGATGTGAAGATAATGAGGAGAATTAAACCAGATGAGGATCAGGCAGGACTACAAAGAGACCTGGACAGGCTGGACGCGTTGTCCAACAACTGGCTCCTTGAGTTTAACCCCGCCAAATGTAAAGTCATGAAGATCGGGGAAGGCCACAGAAGACCGCAGACAGAATATAGGCTAGGTGGCCAAAGACTGCAAACCTCACTCAAGGAGAAAGATCTTGGGGTGAGTATAATACCGAGCACTTCTCCGGAAGCACACATGAATCAGATAACTGCTTCAGCATATGGGCGCCTGGTAAACCTGAGAAGAGTGTCCCGATACCTCAGTAAGGAATCGTTCAAGACTCTGTACACAGTGTACGTTAGGCCCATACTGGAGTATGCAGCACCATTTTGGAACCCACACCTTGTCAAGCACGACAAGAAATTAGAGAAAGTGCAAAGGTTTGCAACAAGGCTAGTTGCAGAGCTAAAGGGAATGTCCTACGAAGAAAGGTTAAGGGAAATTGGCCTGACGACACTAGAGGACAGGAGGGTTAGGGGAGACATGATAACGACGTATAAAATATTGCGAGGAATAGATAAGGTGGACAGAGACAAGATGTTCCAGAGAGGGGATACAGATAAAAGGGGTCACAATTGGAAGTTGAAGACTCCTATGAGTCAAAGGGAGGTTAGGAAGCATTTCTTCAGAGTTGTCAGGAAGTATAATAGACTAGAAAACGACGTAGTGGAGGCAGGAACCACACATAGTTTTAAGACGAGGTTTGATAAATCATGGAGCAGGGAGAGAGAGGACCTAGTAGCAATCAGTGAAGAGACGGGGCCAGGAGATGTGACTCGACCCCTGCAACCACAAATAGGTGAGTACAAATAATTGAGTACACACACACGTTATACCTCCTCACGCACACACACACACACGTTACACCACACACACACACGTTATACCTCCTCACACACACACACGTTATACCTCCTCACACACACATTATACCTCCTCACACAAACACACACACATACACACACACACACACACACACACACACACACACACACAATGAATCGACCCCTGCAACCACAAATAGGTGAGTACACCTTGTGTAAGTATCCTCAATATATCGTAAAATCATAGACCTTCATTAAAGAACTATGGAAAAAAAATATTTTTAAGATTCAGTGGAGATGAGATTATCATCAATTGTTGAACTGAAACTGACCTTTCATGATGGAAGATGGTGTCTGGATGACTGTAGCCAGCTGGTGCTGGTGTAGCTAGCTAGCGCTGGTGTAGGCAGCTGGTGCTGGGGTAGCTAGCTAGCGCTGGGGTAGCCAGCTGGTGCTGGGTTAGCTAGCTAACGCTTGGGTAGCCAGCTGGTGCTGGGGTAGCTAGCTAGTGCTGGGGTAGCCAGCTGTTGCTGAAGTAGCCAGCTAGTGCTGGGGTAGCCAGCTGGTGCTGGCGTAACCAGCTAGTGCTGGGGTTGTCAGTTAGTGCTGAAGTAGCCAGCTAGTTCTGGAGTAGTCAGCTGGTGCTGGCGTAACCAGCTAGTGCTGGGGTTGTCAGCTAGTGCTGAAGTAGCCAGCTAGTTCTGGAGTAGTCAGCTAGTGCTGGCGTAACCAGCTAGTGGTGGGGTAGTCAGCTGGTGCTGAAGTAGCCAGCTAGTGCTGGGGTAGTCAGCTGGTGCTGGGTTAGCCAGCTAGTGCTAAAATACCCAGCTAACGTTGGGGTAGCCAGCTGGTTCTGGGGTAGCCAGCTGTTGCTGGCGTAACCAGCTAGTGCTGGGGTAGTCAGCTGGTGCTGAAGTAGCCAGCCAGTGCTGGGGTAGTCAGCTGGTGCTTAAGTAGCCAGCTTGTGCTGGGGTAGTCAGCTGGTGCTTGGGTAACCAGCTGGTGCTGGGGTAGCTAGCTTGTGATGTTGTAACCAGCTGGTGATGGGGTAGCCAGCTGGTCATGGGATAGCCAGCTGATGCTGGGATAGCCAGCTGATGCTTGGATAGCCAGCTGGTGCTGGGTCAGCTATTGCTGGGGTAGCTAGCTGGTGCTGGGGTTGCCAGTTGATGCGGGAGCCAAACCACTTATTCTATCCTAAACAGTTTTGAGGCAATATTAATTTGTTTTCTGAGAACACTCCTGCGATAACACTCCCGCGATGGCACTCACGTAATGGCACTCACGTAATGGCACTCACGTAATGGCACTCACGTAATGGCACTCACGTAATGGCACTCACGTAATGGCACTCACGTAATGGCACTCACGTAATGGCACTCCCGCGATAACACTCCCGCGATAACACTCCCGCGATAACACTCCGCGATAACACTCCGCGATAACACTCCGCGATAACTCGCGATAACACTCCGCGATAACACTCCGCGATAACACTCCGCGATAAACTCCGCGATAACACTCCGCGATAATACTCCGCGATAACACTCCGCGATAACTCTCCGCGATAACACTCCGGATAATACTCGCGATAACACTCCGCGATAACCTCCGCGATAACACTCCGCGATAACACTCCGCGATAACACTCGCGACATTCTCCAGCGATAACCTCCGCGATAACTACTCAGCGATAACACTCGGCGATAACACTCCGCGATAACACTCCGCGATAACACTCTCCGCGATAACACTCGCGATAACACTCCGCGATAACACTCCGCGATAACACTCCGCGATAACACTCCGCGATAACACTCCGCGATAACACTCGCGATAACACTCAGCGATAACACTCCGCGTTAACACTCCAGCGATAACACTCCAGCGATAACACTCGGGATAAACTCCGGGATAACACTCGGGATAACACTCTCGCGATAACACTCCGCGATAACACTCCGCGATAACACTCGCGATAACACTTCCGCGATAACACTCCGCGATAACACTCCGCGATAACACTCCGCGATAACACTCCGCGATAACACTCCGCGATAACACTCCGCGATAACACTCCGCGATAAACTCCCGCGATAACACTCCGATAACACTCGCGATAACACTATGAAGTTATAATCACTTATAACAATTCAATAGCTACTAAAATTAGTTACAATCATTACTATATAAGCATCGATAATAATAGCGCATTCAATGTTGATTTTGAAAACGGCAAATCTTAGGGATTATACAGTCTAAGCATTTATAAACACGTTGTATACACTGATTACACCAATATATACACAGAGATGTGTCTGTATATACACTGAGAGGTGTACTTCTCAGTGTATATACTCTGATACCTAAAATAAAAATTAAAGCATATACATATACACTGAGTTACACCTTTGTGTGTATACACAAATACATATCTCTGGGTGTATATATACTGAACGATATACACATTTCATTGTATTTTTACCTGTAGGTAGGAGAGTGTGTGACGCGACCGTCATGTTGTAGCTGGTCCAACCACAGTGAGGAAATAAGTTTAGTCAGGCTCAGCTTGAGGCTTCAGGCTTTTCATGAACCTTTTGAATGAGTCGTTTCTTCACAGTTTTAACCTCTTCATGACCACGGGATTCATACACCGAGAACTGAATGTTTCTCCGTGTATACACCTATAATTTAATTCCCATTCTAGGTCTTAAAATATTCCTGACTGGTGGTATACAGGTTTGCTAATAGGGTTTTGAAGCCTATCGACTACACAAGGGTTGTGGGGTAACCTATCTACCGCCAGACAAGATTTTTAATACCAAATAATTCAAACAAATTCCTCCCTCTCTCCCTCCTCCCTCCCTCTCTCCATCCCTCCCTCTCTCCCAACTCTCTCTCCCTCCCTCCCTCTCTCTCTCCATCCTCCTCTCTCCCAACGTCTCTCCCTCCACCCCTCCTCTCTTCCTCCCTCCCTCCTCCATCTCTCCCTCCCTCCCTCCTCCCTCCCTCCCTCTCTTCCTCCTCCCTCCCTCTCTCCCCCCTCCCTCTCTTCCTCCCTCCTCTCTCCTCCCTCAATCCTCTCTTCCTCCCTCCTTCTCTCCTCTCTCCCTCTCTCCCTCCCCTCCATCCTCTCTCCTCCTTTCTCTCTCCTTCCTCTTTCCTCCCTCCCTCCTCTCTCCATCCCTCTCTCTCCTCCCTCCCTCCCTCTTCTCTCCTCTCCTCCATCCCTCCCCCTCAACCTCCCTCCTTCCTCCCTCCCTCTCTAACTCCTCTCTCCCTCCCTCCCTCCTCTCTCCTTCCCTCCATCCCTCCCTCCCTCCTCCTCCCTCCTCTATCTCCATCCTCTCTCTCTCCCTCCCTCCCTCCCTCCTCTCTCCCTCCCACCCCTCCCTCCTCTCTCCTTCCTCCCTCCCTCCTTCCATCCATCCCTCCCTCTCTCCTACCTATCTCTCTCCCCCCCTCCCTCTCTCCATAACGCCCTGCCTTCCTCTCCCTCCCTCCTCCTCCTCCATCCCTCTCTCTCCCTCCTATCTCCCATCCCTAACTCCCTCCCTCCCTTCCTCCTCTCCCTCCCTCCTCCTTCCTCTACCCTCTCCCTCCCTCCTCCCTTCCTCCCCCTCTCCCTCCTCCCTCCTTCCTCACCCTCCCTCCTTCCTCCCCTCTCCCTCTTTCTCTCCTCAATCTATCCTCCCCAAACTCCCTCCCTCCTCCCTAACTCCCTCCTCCCTAACCTCGCTCTCCCCCTCCCTCTCTCCCTCCCCCTCCCTCCCCTAACTCCCTCTCCCTCTCGCCCTCCTCTCTCCCTCCTCTCTCCTCCTCCCTCCCTCCTCTCTCTCTCTCCATCTCTCCCTACCTCTCTCTATCTCTCTCTATTCTCCCTACCTCTCTCCTTGATAAATCATGGAGAGGGAGAGAGAGGACCTAGTAGCAATCAGTGAAGAGACGGGGCCAGGAGATGTGACTCGACCCCTGCAACCACAAATAGGTGAGTACAAATAATTGAGTACACACACGTTATACCCTCCTCACGACACACACACACACGTTACACCACACACACACGTTATACCTCCTCACACACACACGTTATACCTCTCACACACACATTATACCTCCTCACACAAACACACACACATAAACACACACACACACACACACACACACACACACAATGAATCGACCCCTGCAACCACAAATAGGTGAGTACACCTTGTGTAAGTATCCTCAATATATCGTAAAATCATAGACCTTCATTAAAGAACTATGGAAAAAAAATTTTTAAGATTCAGTGGAGATGAGATTATCATCAATTGTTGAACTGAAACTGACCTTTCATGATGGAAGATGGTGTCTGGATGACTGTAGCCAGCTGGTGCTGGTGTAGCTCTAGGCTGGTGTAGGCAGCTGGTGCTGGGGTAGCTAGCTAGCTGGGGTAGCCAGCTGGTGCTGGGTTAGCTAGCTAACGCTTGGGTAGCCAGCTGGTGCTGGGGTAGCTAGCTAGTGCTGGGGTAGCCAGCTGTTGCTGAAGTAGCCAGCTAGTGCTGGGGTAGCCAGCTGGTGCTGGCGTAACCAGCTAGTGCTGGGGTTGTCAGTTAGATGCTGAAGTAGCCAGCTAGTTCTGGAGTAGACCAGCTGGTGCTGGCGTAACCAGCTAATGCTGGGTTGTCAGCTAGTGCTGAAGTAGCCAGCTAGTTCTGGGTAGTCCAGCTAGTGCTGGCATGAACCAGCTAGTGGTGGGGTAGTCAGCTGGTGCTGAAGTAGCCAGCTAGTGCTGGGGTACGTCAGCTGGTGCTGGGTTAGCCAGCTAGTGCTAAAAATACCCAGCTAACGTTGGGGTAGCCAGCTGGTTCTGGGGTAGCCAGCTGTTGCTGGCGTAACCAGCCTAGTGCTGGGGTAAGTCAGCTGGTGCTGAAGTAGCCAGCCAGTGCTGGAACAGTCAGCTGGTGCTTAAGTAGCCAGCTTGTGCTGGGGTAGTCAGCTGGTGCTTGGGTAACCAAGCTGATTGCTGAAGTAGCTAGCTTGTGATGTTGTAACCAGCAGTGGGGTGACCAGCTGGTCATCAGGATAACCAGCTGATGCTGGGATAGCCAGCTGATGCCCCGGATAGCCAGCTGGTGCTGGGTCAGCTATTGCTGATTAGCTAGCTGGTGCTGGGGTTGCCAGTTATTTGGGGAGCCAAACCACTATTCTATCTAAACGGTTTGGGCAATATTAATTTGTTTCTGAGAACACTCCTGCGATAGCTGCTCCGGCGATGGCACTCCGCGTGGCGCTCGCGTGGCGCTCACGTAATGGCACTCGCGTGGCGCTCCGCGTGAGTAGCGCTCCGCGTGAGCACTCCGCGTGTGGCGCTCTGCGATAATGGCACTCCAGCGATAACACTCCAGCGATAACACTCCGCGATAACACTCCACAGCGATAACACTCCGCGATGAACACTCATGATAACTTGCTCCGCGATAACACTCCACGATGCACTCATGATCGCACTCCAGCGATAACCTCCCGCGGAAGCTTACTCCGCGATAACACTCCGCCGATAACACTCCAGCGATAACACTCCCTTTGATAACACTCCACGGCGATAACACTCCGCGATAACACTCCAGCGATGAACACTCCATGATAACACTCCGCCGATAACACTCCCGCGATAACACTCCGCGATAACACTCCGCGATAACACTCAGCGATAACACTCCAGCGATAACACTCAGCGATAACACTCAGCGTTAACACTCCGCGATAACACTCCAGCGATAACATCAGCGATGGCACTCAGCGTTAAAACGCTCAGCAGATAACATCCGCGATAACACTCCCGCGCGATAACACTCCCGCGATAACACTCCACGCGATAACACTCCGCGATAACACTCCACGCGTTAACACTCCGCGATAACACTCCAGCGATAACACTCCCGGGATAACACTCCAGGATAACCTCCCGGGATAACACTCTTTCGCGATAACCTCCCTTCGATAACACTCCAGCGATAACACTCCTAGCGGATAACACTCCGCGATAACACTCCGCGATAACACTCCGCGATAACACTCCCGCGATAACACTCCGCGATAGCACTCCGCGATAACACTCCCGCGATAACACTCCCGCGATAACACTCCCGCGATAACACTCGCATGATAACACTCCGGCGATAACACTATGAAGTTATAATCACTTGCATAACAGTTCAATGGCTTACTAAGGTGGTTACATCATTACTATATAAGCATCGATAATAATAGCGCATTCAATGTTGATTTGAAAACGGC